>CM076140.1:33697500-33702500 GCA_038025085.1 Tetragonia tetragonoides
CACTGGTTAATTCAAATGAACTGGGCTAATCATCAGAGCAATTATTCTCGCAACCCAAGTTCGAGCAAAATCCAATCCTTTCATCATCGGGTTTTTTCGGGAACTTAGTATAGACACAATTTTTGGTGTCTACAAGGTGTCAGAAAAGTTACCACAAGGATAACTGGCTTGTGGCAGCCAAGCGTTCATAGTGACGTTGCTTTTTGATCCTTCGATGTCGGCTCTTCCTATAATTGTGAAGCACAATTCACCAAGTGTTGGATTGTTCAACCACCAATAGGGAACATGAGCTGGGTTCAGACCATCGTGAGATAGGTTAGTTTTACCCTACTGATGACAGTGTCACAATGGCAATTCAACCTAGTACGAGAGGAATCGTTGATTCACACAATTGGTCATCGCGCTTTGTTGAAAAGCCAGTGGCGTGAAGCTACCGAGTGCTGGATTATGACTGAACGCCTCTAAGTCAAAATCCGGGCCAGAAGTGACGCATGCACTCGCCGCCAGATTGCCGACCAGCATTAGGGGCCCCGGCCCCCAAGGGCACATGTCGTAGGGTAAGCCTGCGCGGCGCATTGAAGTACAATTCCTACCGAGCGGCGAGTTGAATCCTTTGCAGACGACTTAAATATGCAACGAGGTATTGTAAGTGGCAGAGTGGCCTTGCTACCACGATCCACTGAGATTCAGTTCTAGTTGCTTCGATTCGTCCCTCCCCCCTTCCCCCCATATCTCCAATTCTTGCTATGTTGGGTAAAAAAGAGGTTAGTAAAAAGGATACAAGGGCCAAGCATGAACACAAGAGACAAGAGACAAAGTATGAAGAACATGGCATTGTGCGTGCTAAGTATGAAAACATCCCCAACTATGAAAACATCCCAAGAATGACAACATTGCAAATATGAAGAACATGTCCTAGAGGCTATGGCTCCTTTGTCCCATGGCGCTGCAGCACCCTTGTCCCATGGCGCTGCAGCACCTTGTCCCATGGCGCTGCAGCACCTTGTCCCATGGCGCTGCAGCACCGTTGTCCCATTGCGTTGCAGCACCCTGACCCATGGCGTTGCATCATCCATGTCCCACAACGCAGCACCATGGCCCATGCGTTGCAGCACTACGCAACACCATGACCCATGCGTTGCAACACGATGCATCACCTTGTCCCATGTCCCATGACTCAGCACCATGACCCATGGCATTGCATCACCCATGTCCCACGACGCACCACCATGACCCATGGCATTGCATCACCCATGTCCCACGACGCACCACCATGGCCCATGCATTGCAAAGGTAACAAAGTTTGTGATTTTGATTATAAACTATTGCAAATAATACTAAAGGAATTAACTAAAAGCGTAAAGGAAACGAACTAGCTAGTAAATTGAGTAGGTTCAACCAAGTAGACGAATACTAGGACCTTGAATCCACCACTAATCTCGTAACAATGAATATATACTTTAACCTGGGACAATACTAGTTATAGGTAGTAATCTAGGCTGCAAGCTTCGATTATAAATAAATATGGTGATTAAACTAATGACATAAATACATAATTGATCTAGGTCAAGCATAAACTATTCACTTATGACATAATTTATCAAAAACTAGCATGAATAATTCAATAAAATAATCCCATTCAGTAAAATACCATCACATAACCCAAGTATCAATCTCAATCTATTAATAAATTCAACAAGAACAATTATATAGACTAAATTGAATAAACATTAAGAACTGTAAATTTAATTAAAGTAATCTGGTTATGCAATCACAAAGAACTAGATAAACATCCCAATTAAATAAGTATCATTGTCACTAAACTAGGGCTTCATCCGTCTTCGTCCTGTATCACTGCCGTCTCCAGTCTCCGTTTGCTTCTCAATACCTCGTGCCTATAAACCTTGTTTCACCGACTTAATAAAACCCAGCTTAAAAAGCCCGTATGTTAATTGTGGTTCCGGTAATGGGTACACCACTATGCAAAGTAGGACTATAATCCAAGAGATTATAAGAAACAAGTGGGCCAAACATCTATTTATATGCTGGCCACATTACGTCACTAGTGTAGAAAGTCCAGCAATAATAATGTTTAATATTTTGCTAATAGCTCCATAATAGACAAAGGCAATTAGAGAGTGGACAAATAAGCTTCTGTGGCCTTTGAATTGCCGAGTGCACATAAGGCTCGGGCCCAATTCTTCTTAATTCTGTCCTTTGGCTACTTATTTTGATCTTTAATGGTCCCTTCTTGTATTACTTGAAAACTAAAAAGACAATAAATACATATTAATTATCACAGTGAAAACTCAGCAAAAGAACTAACAAATCAATATAAAAGGGTAAAATTATATAATATATCGTAGCTATCAATGCGCTCCTGGCCTTAACTGGCCGGGTCGTGCCACCGGCGCTGTTACTTTGAAGAAATTAGAGTGCTCAAAGAAGACCTACGCTCTGGATACATTAGCATGGGATAACATCATAGGATTCCGGTCCTATTGTGTTGGCCTACGGGATCGGAGTAATGATTAACAGGGACAGTCGGGGGCGTTCGTATTTCTTAGTCAGAGGTGAAATTCTTTGATTTATGAAAGATAAACAACTGCGAAAGAATTTGCCAAGGATGTTTTCATTAATCAAGAACGAAAGTTCGGGGCTCGAAGACGATCAGATACCGTCCTAGTCTCAACCATAAAGGATGCCGACCAGGGATCGACGGATGTTACTTTTAGGATGCCGCCTACATCTTATGAGAAATCAAAGTTTTTGGGTTCCGGGAGGAGTATGGTCGCAAGGATGAAACTTAAAGGAATTAACAGAAGGGCACCACCAGGAGTGGAGCCTGCGGCTTAATTTGACTCAACACGGGGGAACTTACCCGGTCCAGACATAGTAAGGATTGACAGACTGAGAGCTCCTTCTTGATTCTATGGGTGGTGGTGCATGGCCATTCTTAGTTGGTGGAGCGATTTGTCTGGTTAATTCCGTCAACAAACGAGACCTTAGCCTGCTAACTAGCTATGCGGAGTCATACCTTCGCAGCTAGCTTCTTAGAGGGACTATGGCCTTCCAGGTCACAGAAGATTGACGCAATAACAGATCTGTGATGCCCTTAGATGTTCTGGGTCGCATGCACGCTACACTGATGTATTCAACGAGTCTATAGCCTTGGCCGACAGGCCAGGGTAATCTTTGAAATTTCATCGTGATGGGGATAGATCATTGCAATTGTTGGTCTTCAACGAGGAATTCCTAGTAAGTGTGAGTCATTAGCTCGCATTGACTACGTCCCTGCTCTTTGTACACACCGCCCGTCGCTCCTACCGATTGAATGGTCCGGTGAAATGTTCGTATCGCGGCGACGTGGGCTGTTCGCCGCCGGCGAAGTCGTGAGAAGTCCATTGAACCTTATCATTTTGAGGAAGAAGAAGTCGTAACAAGGTTTCCCTAGGTGAACCTGTGGAAGGATCATTGTCGAAACCTGCCTAGCAGAACGACTTGTGAACACGTTTCTCACTCCGGGAAGGGGCGCTGAAGGCCCTTGGGCTAACAGCCCCTTCCCTAGTAGGGGGGCACTCCTTATGGGTGCCTCCCGGCGCAAAAACGAACCTCGGCGCGGAAAGCGCCAAGGAACATGAACGACTCTCGGCAACGGATATCTCGGCTCTCGCATTGATGAAGAACGTAGTGAAATGCGATACTTGGTATGAATTGCAGAATCCCGTGAACCATCGAGTCTTTGAATGCAAGCTGCGCCCGAAGCCGTCAGGCCGAGGGCACGTCTGCAAGGGCGTCACGCATCGCGTCTCCACCCCCCACCTCGCGGTGGGAGGGGAAGGAGGATGGCCTCCCGTGCCTCACCGGGTGCGGGTGGTCTAAATAGGGAGCCCATGACGACGAACAGTCGTGGCGATTGGTGGAATATAACCTTGCGGATCGCGCTGCGCAAGCACGTCGCCAAGGGAGCTCGAAGGACCCCGAGCGAACGCTCACAACCTTTATGACCCCATGTAAGGCGAGGATACCCGCTGAGTTTAAGCATATCAATAAGCGGAGGAAGAGAAACTTACAAGGATTCCCCTAGTAGCGGTGAGCAAACCAGGAAGAGCCCAGCTTTAGGCCGTCCGAATTGTAGTCTGGAGAAGCGTCCTCTGTGGCGGACCTGGCACAAGTCCTCTAGAAAGGGGCGTCAGAGAGGGTGAGAGCCCCGTTGTGCCCGAACCCTGTCCCACCACGAGGCGCTGTGGCGAGTAGGGAATGCAGCCCTAAGCGGGCGGTAAATTCTGTCCAAGGCTAAATACTGGCGAGAGACCGATAGCGAATAAGTAATGCAAGGGAAAGATGAAAAGGACTTTGAAAAGAGAGTCAAAGAGTGCTTGAAATTGTCGGGAGGGAAGCGAATGGGGGTCGGCGATGTGCCTCGGTCGGATGTGGAATGGCCAAAAGCCGTTCCAACGATCGGCTTAGGGTGTAGACCGACGCGGATTGGGAGAGCAGCTAAACCCCGATTTCTGGGAGCGTCGTCCTTGCGATCGTTGTAGGCAGCGCGCGCCATCACGGCGTACTTCAGCACCTGCGAGCTCCAGGCGTTGGCCTTCGGGCCCCCCATTCGGCCCGTCTTGAAACACGGACCAATGAGTCTAACATGTGTGCGAGTCAACGGGCGAGTAAACCTGTAAGGCGAACGGAAGCTAATTGGTGAGATCCCCTAGCGGGTGCACCGCCGACCGACCTTGATCTTCTGAGAAGGGTTCGAGTGAGAGCATACTTATCGGGACCCAAAAGATGGTGAACTATGCCTGAGCGGGGCGAAGCCAGAGGAAACTCTGGTGGAGGCTCGAAGCGATATTGACGTGCAAATCGTTCGTCTGACTTGGGTATAGGGGCGAAAGACTAATCGAACCGTCTAGTAGCCAGTTCCCTCCGAAGTTTCCCTGAGGAGAGCGGGAGCTAATACGCGAGTTCTATCAGGTAAAGCCAGTGATTAGAGGCATCGG
>CM076140.1:33705000-33707500 GCA_038025085.1 Tetragonia tetragonoides
CAGCACCTTGACCCATGCTTTTCAGCACCTTGACCCATGCGTTGCAGCACGACGCAACACGATGCAGCACCATGACCCATGCGTTGCAGCACCATGTAACACCCTGCAGCACCATGACCCATGCGTTACAGCACCATGCAACACCATGACGACCCATGCGTTGCAGCACCATGACCCATGCGTTGCAGCACCATGCAACACCATCACGACCCATGCGTTGCAGCACCATGCAGCACCATGACCGGGGCACCAGGAGTCCCCTAAGGCCATGATAAAGCCCCTGAAAAAATTTCGGGCGAAAACGGCAACCGGGCCCCGGGAATGCTCTAGCAAACGTGTTTTGGGCCATCGGACGCAATGTTTTCGACGTTACTATTTTCGCCCCATATCGCACAGGAGATCCCTATGGGACATGGAAGGACCCTAGGGTCGGTAATAGGGTCTCTATTAGGTTTGTAATGGCGGTGTTACGCGATGTCGATGTTTGGGCCCGAAAACGGGCGACATGTGTGATATCGGGGTTCGGGGATGAAGGTGACCCTCCCGGGGCTTCCGAGATGCTCCGGACCGTAGGTGTATATTTTCATACCATATCGCAAGGGACATCCCTAAGGGATATGGGAATCCCCCGGGGTCAGTTATCTGGTCCATGATAGGCTGGTAATTGCGTTTTTTAGCCTATATTTTTAATTAAAAATTATTAAATAGCTACCTTGTGTGAAAAATTAAAAAAAAGGTTTTTCCGTAACTTAATGATACACTTGAAAAATTAATACGTGCAACAAACCCCGACTTCTGAAAGGGATGCACTTATTAGATAAAAGGTCGACGCTGGCTTTGCCCGTTGCTCTGATGATTCATTATAACGCGACGGATCGCACAACCTTTGTGCCGGCGGCGCATCATTCAAATTTCCGCCCTATCAACTTTCGATGGTAGGATAGTGGCCTACCATGGTGGTGACGGGTGACGGAGAATTAGGGTTCGATTCTGGAGAGGGAGCCTGAGAAACGGCTACCACATCCAAGGAAGGCAGCAGTCGCGCAAATTACCCAATCGTGACACGGGGAGGTAGTGACAATAAATAACAATACCGGGCTCTTTGAGTCTGGTAATTGGAATGAGTACAATCTAAATCCCTTAACGAGGATCCATTGGAGGGAAAGTCTGGTGCCAGCAGCCGCGGTAATTCCAGCTCCAATAGCATATATTTAAGTTGTTGCTGTTAAAAAGCTCGTAGTTGGACCTTGGGGTGGGCCGACCGGTCCGCTTAGCGGTGTGCACCGGTCGTCCTGCTCCTTCTGCCGGTGATGCGCTCCTGGCCTTAACTGGCCGGGTCGTGCCACCGGCGCTGTTACTTTGAAGAAATTAGAGTGCTGAAAGAAGGCCTACACTCTGGATACGTTAGCATGGGATAACATCATAGGATTCTGGTCCAATTCTGTGGCCTTCGGGATCGGACTAATGATTAACAGGGACAGTTGGGGGCATTCGTATTTCATAGTCATAGGTGAAATTCTAGGTTTTATAAAAGACAAACAACTGCGAAAGCATTTGCCAAGGATGTTTTCATTAATCAAGAACGAAAGTTGGGGGCTCGAAGATGATCAGATACCGCCCTAGTCTCAACCATAAACGATGCCGACCAGGGATCGACGGATGTTACTTTTAGGACGCCGCCGGCACCTTATGAGAAATCAAAGTTTTTGGGTTCCGGGGGGACTATGGTCCCAAGGCTGAAACTTAAAGGAATTGACGGAAGGGAACAACCAAGAGTGGAGCCTGCGGCTTAATTTGACTCAACACGGGGAAACTTACCAGGTCCAGACATAGTAAGGATTGACAGACTGAGAGCTCTTTCTTGATTCTATGGGTGGTGGTGCATGGCCGTTCTTAGTTGGTGGAGCTATTTGTCTGGTTAATTCCTTTAAGAAACGAGACCTTAGCCTGCTAACTAGCTATGCGGAGTCATACCTTCGCAGCTAGCTTCTTAGAGGGACTATGGCCTTCCAGGCCACAAAAGTTTGAGGCAATAACAGGTTTGTGATGCCCTTAGATATTCTGGGCCGCACGCGCGCCACACAGATGTATTCAATGAGCCTATGGCCTTGGGAGACATTGCAATTGTTGGCCTTCAACGAGAAATTCCAAGTAAGCGCGAGTCATCAGCTCGCGTTGACTACGTCCCTGCCCTTTGTACCCATCGCCCATCGCTCCTACCAACTGAATGGTCCGGTGAAATGTTCAGATCGCGGCGACATGGGCGGTTCGCCGCCAGGGACGTCGCGAGAAGTCCATTGAACCTTATCATTTAGAGGAAGGAGAAGTCGTAACAAGGTTTCTGTAGGTGAACCTGCGGAAGGATCATTGTCGAAACCTGCCTAGCAGAATGACCCGTGAACACGTTTATCACTCCGGGGAGGGGCGCTAAAGGCCCTTGGGCTAACAACCCCTTCCCTAGTCGGGGGGCACTCCTTGTGGGTGCCTCCCGGCGCAAAAA
>CM076140.1:33715000-33725000 GCA_038025085.1 Tetragonia tetragonoides
TTAGATATAATTTTGAGACCTCACTCCTCACTGTTAGAGGTAAGAAATTCCGGCCCTCACCCATGCTTTTGGGGTTCCGGCCGTTACATTGGCATCCCGTAAAAACGCAATTACAAGCCTATCATGGACCAGATAACCGACCCCGGGGGCTTCCCATATCCCTTAGGGATGTCACGTGCGATATGGTGTGAAAATATACACCTACGGTCCGGAGCCTCTCAGAAGTCAAAAAAACGTGGATTATATCCTTTGATTTTCGGCTTCCCGGAGCCCGGGTGTCATTTTTGCCCAAACATCTCCTAGGGGTCTATCATGACCCTAGGGGACCCCCGCTGCCTCGGGAGGGTCATCCTTATCCCCGAAGTCCGATATCACCCATGACGCCGGTATTCCGACGCCTTACATTGGCATTGCGTAAAACTGCCCTTACAACCCTATTAGAGACCCAATAACCGACCCTGGGGGCCTCCCATCTCCCATAGGGGTCTCCTATGCGATATGGGGCGAAAATATTAACGTCGAAAACTTTGCGTCCGAAGGCTTAAAACACGTCCCCTAGAGCATTCCCGGGGCCCGGTTTCCGTTTTCGGCCGAAATGTTTTCGGGGGCTCTATTATGGCCCTAGGGGACCCCTGGTGCCACGGGAGGGTCACCTTCATCCCCGAACCCCGATATCACACATGTCGCCCGTTTTCGAGCCCAAACATTGGCATTGTTTAAAACCTCTCTTACAGGCCTATTAGAGACCCAATAACCGACCTTAGGGGCCTCCCATGTCCCATATGGGTCTCCTGTGTGATATGGACGGATGTGATCTCTTTCGGGATCGAGCTATCCAGAAGACGTCGGACAGATGTGATCTCCTTCGGGATGAGCCATCCAGCCGACGTCGGATAGATGTGATCTCCTTCGGGATTGAGCTATTCAAATGACGTCAGAAAGATGTGATCTCCTTCGGGATGAGCCATCCAGCCGACGTCGGATGGATGTGATCTCCTTCGGGATTTAGCTGTCTAGCCGACGGGTGGGTATAAACGTCCGATGGATGTGATCTCCTTCGGGATGAGCCGTCTATCCGACGTGTCGGCATAAACGTCATATGGATGTGATCTCCTTCGGGATGAGCCGTCTAGCCGACGGGTTGGTATAAACGTCGTATGGATGTGATCTCCTTTTGGATGAGCCGTCTCGCCGGCAAGTGGGTGTCAAACGTCCAATCATCGAGATTTTCACGCTGAGCGTTCTGCTCGTTGGGGTCTCCCTCGGACATCCATGGAGCTACTATGTAGTTTCGTGGGTACGTCGAAGTGATTTTGGCGCAGTAATTGTGAAGGCAGGTGAGTGGCACTCGGTTCGTTTGGGTTCGATTGCTCCAAGAGCTAATTGCCTTGGATGAAACATGGTTCCTTGTGTTTTATGCCTACGGATGGTAAGCGTCACCCTGAAAAGATGAGATCTCCGTCCGGCATCCTCCCAAGGGTGTCGGGTGGACAACTTAAGCTGAACACGTCGTCCACCCACGTCGAGCCTTTGGTGCGGCTGTGGCATGGGCTGCGTGCTCTAGCTGTTCTCTAGGATGCGGAACACTGAGCGGGCGGGGGTCCGAAAGGCGTTAGCTGTGTAAGCTAGCGTTCTTCGCTCAGCACGAACGACGGTCGAGCGCGAGTTGACCTCCAGATCACTTGGAAAGGCTCATACGCATCCGAAGTCGATTTATGGTGCTACCTGGTTGATCCTGCCAGTAGTCATATGCTTGTCTCAAAGATTAAGCCATGCATGTGTAAGTATGAACTAATTCAGACTGTGAAACTGCGAATGGCTCATTAAATCAGTTATAGTTTGTTTGATGGTACCTGCTACTCTGATAACAGTAGTAATTCTAGATCTAATACGTGCAACAAACCCCGACTTCTGGAAGGGATGCATTTATTAGATAAAAGGTTGACGTGGGCTTTGCCCGTTGCTCTTATGATTCATGATAACTCGACGGATCGCACGGCCTTTGCGCCGGCGATGCATCATTCAAATTTCTGCCCTATCAACTTTCGATGGTAGGATAGTGGCCTACCATGGTGGTGATGGGTGACGGAGAATTAGGGTTCGATTCCAGAGAGGGAGCCTGAGAAACGGCTACCACATCCAAGGAAGGCAGCAGGCGCGCAAATTACCCAATCTTAACACGGGGATGTAGTGATAATAAATAACAATACCAGGCTCTTTGAGTCTGATAATTGGAATGAGTACAATCTAAATCCCTTAACGAGGATCCATTGAAGGGCAAGTCTGGTTCCAGAAGCCGCGATAATTCCATCTCCAATGGCGTATATTTAAGTTGTTGCAATTAAAAAGCTCGTAGTTGGACCTTGGGGTGGGCCGACCGGTCCGCCTAGCGGTGTGCACCGGTCGTCCTGCTCATTCTGCCGGCGATGCGCTCCTGGCCTTAACTGGCTGGGTCGTGCCACTGGCGCTGTTACTTTCAAGAAATGAGAGTGCTCAAAGCAGGCCTACTGTCATGTGCTAACACTTAGACACTGAACCGCCTATGTCAACCCCGTGTGCCGCTTCATTCACAATCCGTCGGAACTAAGCCCGGTTGCCTAGAAACTAAGGAAAGATGACTGATGTTGCTAGGATGAGCACAAGTCAAAGGGAACTTAAGTATGCAATGTTTTATAGAAGAGAGCGAGAGAGAGTTTGAGGCAACGATTTTCATTAATTCCTCAAGTGATTCTATGTTGAAATCTATACAGAAGATATTCCCTATTTGTACACAAAATACTGTACATAGCTATGCACAAGTGTACCCCCATGCAATGCCCAACAGCAAGGGAAGCATGCAGCTTGACAGGTGGCATGCATGCTGAGTTCTCTCCATGCGCCACTTGACCCACTTGCCCACTTGCACCCAGCTGATTATTGACAAGGCCCCAATCCCGTAAAGGGGCGCCTCCTAGGCCCAATTGTGCTGTCAACCCATATCCAGCCCAACTTCATGCTAAGTTCCCAATATGAAAGTTTAGCAGAGTCCATGTTTCCTCCTGTTAGTATGATAAAAGTAGATAAGCCTCTTTGGGGGGTAAGTGGTCCAGGATCACTTCGGGAGACCCCCTAGGCACCGTTATGCAAAAATTCCACGCCCAGCCACCATGGTGCCCGGTGAGGAGGAGTGGGACGTTACATCCTCCCCCACCGAAGTCGTTGAAGATCCCGTCAACCGAGCTCCCCGTCCCGGTTGCCTTGTGACGCTTGTCCCTTGAACTCGTTCAACTTGTCGCGGAATTGCCATAGGCCTGATTCCTTCTCCCAGGAAGCCTCGGTGTCAGGATGACCCTTCCACCTGATCAGGAACTCTCGATAGTGTGGGACACCCCGTCTCCCAATGACCCTGTCGGCGAGTACCTCTTCGATCTCCCGGTCATAGAACGTCACAACCGCAGTTGGTGCACGGTGTGACTCCCCACGACCAGGGTCTTCGGTGTCCCCACGGTAAGCCTTGAGATAGCTTACATGGAAGACGTTGTGGATTTTCAGCTTCGGAGGTAACTTGACCTCGTACAATACCTTCCCGACTTTCCGTCGTACCGGGAAAGGTCCCTCGTACTTCCGCACTAAGCCCCTGTGAACTGTCCGGAATGCTTTGAATTGCTGCGGCACCAGCTTCACCAAGTCCCCGACTTGGAACTCCAGCGGTCTCGGATGCTTATCCGCGCACTTCTTCATCCGCTTGGCCGCCTTGGCTAGGTATGCCCGGGCAAGGTCAAGCCGCTCCTGCCACCCCTTGGCAAGTTGGTACGCGAACGGACTCGTCCCCTTGTAACCCAAAGCACTCGTCTCAGGTGTCAAGGGTTGGTGACCCATGACGATCTCGAACGGGCTATGCTGCGTTGCTTCGGTCTTCTGGAGATTGTAGGAAAATTGGGCCGCGTCCATAAGCTTGGCCCAGTCCCGCTGATTGGCACTCATATAGTGCCTCAAATAGAGTTCTAATAAAGCATTCACCCTCTCAGTTTGTCCGTCGGTTTGAGGGTGAAAGCTCGTCGAGAAGTGCAAACTCGATCCCATGAGCTTGAACAACACGGTCCAGAACTCTGCGGTGAACCGTGGATCACGGTCGCTGACGATGCTTCGTGGAAGTCCCCAGTACTTTACCACGTTCTTGACGAACAACTGCGCTGCCTCTGCCCCCGTGTAATCCCTTGTAGCCGGGATGAAGGTGCCATTCTTTGAGAACCGACCGACCACCACCATAATCGAACCATACCCATCTGACTTGGGCAAGGCTGAGATGAAATCAAGAGTGACGCTATCCCAAGGTCGCTCCGCTATAGGCAATGGCTCGAGTAAGCCACCGGGTTGTTGCTGCTCGATCTTATCTTGTTGACAAACAAGGCACGTCCAAACATATCCTTCAATGTCGTCCCACATCTCAGCCCAATAATAGGATTTTTCTATTAAAGCCAAAGTACGGTTCATCCCCGGATGACCTGCCCACAAAGTATCGTGGCACTCCTTCATAAGGTCGTGCCCCAACTTGTCCCATCGTGGGACGTATAGTTGCCGCCCCACTATATACAGTAGCTCGCCGTCTACCCAGAACTGCCTTGCTTGCCCTCCTTTGCTAGTTCCATCAAACTCCTAGGAAATGGGTCTTGGGTGAGTCCCTCCTTGACTCGTTCAAGAAGGTTGCTGTCGGCGCCGCGGATCGCAGCAAGCATGGCCTTCTGACTCATTCCGTCGGCGACCACGTTTGCTTTGCATGGCTTGAACTCCATAACAAAGTCAAACTCTGCCGAGAAATCCTTCCACTGGGCTTGCTTGGGACTCATCTTCTTCTGGTTTTGGAAGTAGCTAGTTGCCAAATTGTCGGTTTTGAGGACAAACCGACTCCCAAGCAAGTGGTGCCGCCATACTCGAAGGAAATGAATGATGGTCGTCATCTCTTTGTCGTGGACAGGATAACGCCTTTCCGTCTCATTAGGCAATAGGATGCCCCTCATGCATCAGCAACCGTCCGATTGCAAAGTCGGAGGTGTCGATGTGTATCTCGAACGGCTTTGCATATTCTGGAAGTGCAAGAACAGGTTCCTCCGTCATGGCCTTCTTCACCTCTGCAAAGGCCTGTTGACAAGCTTCGTCCCAACACCAAGCTTTCTTTTTCTTCAAAAGATCGGTGAGGGGCGCTGTCTTTGCTGAATACCCTTGAATGAACCGTCGATAGTAGTTGGCTAACCCCAAGAAGGAGCGTAGCTCAGAAATGTTCTTGGGTGCCTCCCACTCATCGATGGCGCGCACCTTGGCTTGATCCATCATGATCTGTCCTCCCGAGATTCTGTGCCCAAGGAAGTTGACCTCCAGTTGAGCAAAAGAGCATTTCTCTCTTTTGACATAGAGCTCGTTCTCCCTGAGAACCTGGAACACTCGTCGCAAGTGCTGGATATGCTAGCCCAGTGAGTTGCTATACACCAGAATGTCATCAAGATAAACAACAACAAATTCATCTAGGAACGGTTGGAGTACCTTGTTCATTAGGGTGCAGAAGGTTGCCGGTGCGTTTGTGAGCCCGAAGGGCATCACCATGAACTCGTATTACCCGTACCTGGTGACACATGTTGTCTTTGGTTTGTCCCATCAGCAATGCGGACTTGCCAGTACCCAGATCGTAGGTGAAGCTTCGAAAACGCTCTCGCCTTACCCAGGCGATCGAACAAGTCAGCCACCAGTGGGATGGGGTACTTGTTCTTCACGGTGATCTTATTCAGCGCCCGATAGTCGATGCACATTCTCAGCGAACCATCGAGCTTCTTTTGGAACAAGACCGGCGCCCCATAGGGTGCCTTGGACGGCTTGATGAATCCAGCGTCAAAGAGCTCCGTCAGTTGCCTTTGCAACTACTCCAACTCCGGTGGAGCCATCCGGTATGGACACATGGTTGGTGGTCTTGTGCCTGGATCCAGCTCGATCTCATGATCCACTTCGCGCCTTGGTTGGAGCTTCTTAGGCATCTCAGGAGGCATGACGTCCCCGAACACCTTAAGAACTCCCTCAACTTCTGCTGGCACATCCAGAAGTGAGGCCCCTGATTCGTCAAGCTTTAAGGTGGCCAGGAACGTTGCCTTAGTCCTATGGACACCCCGCTTGAGCTGCAAAGATAAGAGCATTCTGGCTTCGACTTTCTCTCGGCTGACCGGAATATAACATGACCCATTGCCCCTTGCAATTACCATAGTCCCGTCCTTGTCGAAACAGAAGGGCTTCACGAAATCCATGAAGTCCATGCCTAGAACGAGACCGTAGTCGTCCATGTTTACCACCGTCAGATTTATCTTCCCCTTCCACTCGCCCAGTTGGAGAGGAACATCACGAACAGTGCCATGGATAGGATGAGATGAAGAGTTGACAGCCTTCATCCAGTCTGTCTCCTTGGCATACCTTAGCCCCAACCTGTCGGCTTCTCCCTTGTCGATGAAGTTGTGGGTTGCACCAGTGTCGACCAGCGCCTTGGAAGTTTTACTGTTCACCATAGCTTCCACCAACATCAGCCCCGTGGATGGACGGGAACCATCCGACAGCACCTTTACCTTGGCTACTTCGGCGACTTGTGATGAGTGCGCCTTATTTGCCTTAATGCTATTGAGGAGATAAAAGGGATCCCATCTTCGCCTCCTCTCCCGCTGCTTGTGCCTCGTACGCTGCTGCGACAGCCGTTAGCTTCGCCCATTGAGGACACTCCCTGGCAAAGTGAGGACCACTACACAAGAAACAATACTGGTTTGGCTTTGACTGATTATTAGTCTTATCTTGTTCCTTGTTGTTGTTGTGGTTGCCTTTATGCG
This sequence comes from Tetragonia tetragonoides, assembly GCA_038025085.1. NCBI lineage: Eukaryota > Viridiplantae > Streptophyta > Magnoliopsida > Caryophyllales > Aizoaceae > Tetragonia > Tetragonia tetragonoides. Next base: position 33,721,834 of record CM076140.1, read on the forward strand.
ACTTCTGGCTCCTTGGCCACTGTTGCTACCTTGATGGGTCTTGCCACCCCCATCGTTTCCCTTGTTGCCGCCCTTGTTTCCTTTCTTGTTGTCCTTCTTTGAGTCTCGCTTGAACTCGATGAGGGACTTAGCTACCGCGATGGCCGACCCCAGATCCTGGACGTTGCGCCTCTTAAGCACGTTCTCGGCCCAGGTCTGAAGATCGTCTTTGAAGTAGATAAGCTGCTGACTCTCGGACATGTACGTGATCACCAGCATAAGAGTGAAAAATTGCTTGATGTACTCTTTGATGGATCCCGTGTGCTCTATGACCCGGAGCTTTCTCATAGCAATCTCTTGGGCATTCTACGGATAGAATTGCTTCTTGAGTCCGGCTTTGAACTGCTCCCACGTCTTGATGTTGTTGGCCGTCATCTCCTTCTCAGCATCTCCATGTCGCATCCTCCACCAAAGGATAGCATCGTCGGTGAGGTACATGGTTGCGGTAGAGATCTTGGTTGCATCGTCGTCAAGATGCAACGCTTTAAAGTACCTCTCGACACTCCACAAAAAAGTGTCGAGCTCCTTCGCGTCTTGTTTACCCGCGAACTTTGGCGGCTCTGGTACTTTGATTTTCGGGCCCTCCCGGAACGTGGCCCCTCCGGGCACTGTCACCTTACAGAGCACCATGTCCGCCTAGATACCATCAAGCTTGGCCTTGACGGCTTGAATCTCGCCCAACAGCTTCTCCTGGACTATGGCCACCTCGTCCCGGAGTGTTATTGCGACAGTGTTTACTGCCGCCATGAGATCATCGCGAAGCTCCTCCTGGGCTGCGACGCTAGTCTCAACGGTCCCAAGCCTGGCGACGGTGTCGTCCATCTAGGACTCCATCTTGGTTATGTCGTCGGTCAGACCACCGATGGCTGTACGGACCCTGGCAAACTCCGCCTCGGATGGTGGGGTATGCCCCACTGAAGTTTCTCTTGTTTTCTTCTTCTTGCATGCTCCAACCCTTTTGGTTGCTGAACACCCGCATCATCATTCTTCCCCATGGTGATACGATTTTTGCTTCGCTTCGCCTGACTCAAATAGAGTATTTTGAACCTAAAACAGGCTCTGATACCACTTGTCACATGCTAACACCTAGGCACTGAACCCCGTATGTCAACCCCGTGTGCCGCTTCGTTCACGATCCGTCGGAACTAAGCCCGGCTGCCCAGAAACTAAGGAAAGATGACTGATGTTGCTAGGATGAATACAAGACAAAGGGAACTTAAGTATGCAAAGCTTTAAAGAATAGAGAGTGAGAGTTTGAGGCAATGATTTTCATTAATTGCTCAAGTGATTCTGTGTTTAAATCTATGCAGAAAATATTCCCTATTTATACACAAAATACTGTACATAGCTATGCACAAGTGCACCCCAATGCAATGCCCAACAGCAAGGGAAGCATGCAACTTGACAGGTGGCATGCATGCTGAGTTCTCTCCATGCACCACTTGACCCACTTACCCACTTGCACCCAGCTGATTATTGACAAGGCCCCAATCCCGTAAAGGGGCGCCTCCTAGGCCCAGTTGTGCTGTCAACCCAAGTCCAGCCCAAAGTCATGCTAAGTACCCAATATGAAAGTTAAGCAGAGTCCATGTTTCCTTCTGTTAGTATGACTAAAGTAGATAAGCCTCTTTAGGGGATAAGTGGTCCAGGATCACTTCGGGAGAACCCCTAGGCACCATTATGCGAAAATTGCACGCTCAGCCACCATGGTGCCCGATGAGGAGGAGTGGGACGTTACATCACACTCTGGATACATTAGCATGGGATAACATCATAGGATTCCGGTCCTATTGTGTTGGCCTTCGAGATCGGAGTAATGATTATCAGGGACAGTCGAGGGCATTCGTATTTCATAGTTAGAGGTAAAATTCGTGGATTTATGAAAGGCGAACAACTGCGAAAGCATTTTCCAAGGATGTTTTCATTAATCAAGAATGAAAGTTGGGCGCTCGAAGACGATCAGATACCGTCCTAGTCTCAACCATAAGCGACGCCGACCAGGGATCGGCGGATGTTACTTTTAGGACGTCGCCGACACCTTATGAGAAATCAAAGTTTTTCGGTTCCGGGGGGAGTATGGTCGCAAGGATGAAACTTAAAGGAATTGACGGAAGGGCACCACGAGGAGTGGAGCCTGCGGCTTAATTTGACTCAACACGGGGAAACTTACCAGGTCCAGACATAGTAAAGATTCACAGACTGAGAGCTCTTTCTTGATTCTATGGGTGGTGGTGCATGGCCGTTCTTAGTTGGTGGAGCGATTTGTCCGGTTTATTCCGTTAACGAATGAGACCTTAGCCTGCGAACTAGCTATGCGGAGTCATACCTTCGCAGCTAGCTTCTTAGAGGGACTATGGCCTTCCAGGCCACGTAAGTTTGAGGCAATAACAGGTCTGTGATGCCCTTAGATGTTCTGGGCAGCACGCGCGCTACACTGATGTATTCAACGAGTCTGTAGCCTTGGCCGACAGGCCCGGGTAATCTTTGAAATTTCATCGTGATGGGGATAGATCATTGCAATTGTTGGTCTTTCACGAGGAATTCCTAGTAAGCGGGAGTCATCAGCTCGAGTTGACTACGTCCCTGCCCTTTGTACACACCGCCCGTCGCTCCTACCGATTGAATGGTCCGGTGAAATGTTCGGATCACGGCGACGTGGGCGGTTCGCCGCCGGCGACGTCGCGAGAAGTCCATTTAACCTTCTCATTTAGAGGAAGGAGAAGTCGTAACATGCTTTCCGTAGGTGAACCTGCGGAAGGATCATTGTCGAAACCTGCCTTGCAGAACGACCCATGAACACGTTTATCACTCCGGGGAGGGGCGCTGAAGGCCCTTGGGCTAACAACCCCTTTCCTAGTCGGGGGGCACTCCTTGTGGGTGCCTCCCGGCGCAAAAACGAACCCCGGCGCGGAAAGTGCCAAGGAACATGAACACATAGAGTGCCCTCCCACGTTCGGTTCGCCAGCGTTTGGTGTGGCACCTGTACATACGTACAAAATGACTCTCGGCAACGGATATATCAGCTCTCGCATCGATGAAGAATGTAGCAAAATGCGATACTTGGTGTGAATTGCAAAATCCCGTGAACCATCGAGTCTTTGATCGCGAGTTGCGCCCGAAGCCGTCAG
>CM076140.1:33730000-33792500 GCA_038025085.1 Tetragonia tetragonoides
CTTTAAGAGCAGTTTTACGCGATGCCAATGTTTGGGCCCGAAAACGGGCGACATGTGTGATATCAGGGTTCGGGGATAAAGTTGACCCTCCCGGGGGTCCCCTAGGGCCATAATAGAGGCCCCGAAAAAATTTCGGGCGAAAACGGAAACCAAGCCCCGGGAATGCTCTACGGGACGTGTTTTAGGCCTCCGGACGCAAAGTTTTCGACGTGAATATTTTCGCCCCATATCGCACGGGAGACCCCTATGGGACATGGGAGGCCGCTAGGGTTGGTTATTGAGTCCCAGATAGGCTTGTACGGGTGGTTTTACACGATGCCAATGTGAGGGGTCGGAATACCGGCGTCGTGGGTGATATCGGAGTTAGGGGATAAGGATGAATCTCCCGGGCACTGGGGGTCCCCTAGGATCATGATAGCCCCTAGGAGTTGTTTGGGCAAAAATGACACCCGGGCCCCAGGAAGCCGAAAATCAAATGATATAATCTACGTTTTTTTGGCTTCCGAGAGGCTCCGGACCGTAGGTGTATATTTTCACACCATATCGCACGGGACATCCGTAAGGGATATGGGAAGCCCCCGGGGTTGGTTATCTGGTCCATGATAGGCATGTAATTGCGTTTTTACGGGATGCCAATGTAAGGGCCGGAACACATTAAACATGGGCGAGGGCCGGAATTTCCTTCCTCCAAGAGTGAGGAGTGAGGTCTAAAAATTGTGTCTAAAATTAAAGTGAGCTCTCAAAAATATTTTCAAATTTTTTTGAAGTGATTTGTAATTTTTGTGATATTATTTCTGTTTATTTCCTATTTTTAGCCTATTTTTTAATTAAATATTGAATTTAATAGCTACCTTGGGTGAAAAATTCAAAAAAATATTTTTCCGTAACTTAATAATATAGTTGAAAAGTTTGAGGTGAACTTTTGGAAAATAATTATCCAAACTCTCAAAAACACTAGTATGAAAGTTATGCACTATTCATGTCTACTCTTGTCAGAACCACTAAACCATATAAGACTCTTTAGGGGGTAGTTGCTTGAGAGAGTGCTTGCGGGCGAAGGAAGGCAAGCGACGGGACATGAAGCGCCTACTCGGTGCCGAGTAGTGTCTAGTTTTGCGCCATCATAGCCGGACACCCATGACACCTCGGCTCAAGCACCGACCCCTTATGCCGGAGACAGAGGCGGCGCCGGAGACGGACGCGACGTGACGCCGCATGAAGCGCCCACTAGGCGCTGAGTTGTGTCATGTCGCGTCCACTCGGGCGTTGTCGAGGTCGATGATCGCTTACGGTTACGATGTGGGTATAAATGTTGAACGGATCTGATCTCCTTCGGGATCGAGCTATCCAGAAGACGTCGGATAGATGTGATCTCCTTCGGGATGAGCTATCTAGCCGGCTTGCGGGTATAAACATCGGATGGATGTGATCTCCTTCTGGATTGAGCTATTCAAACGCGTCGGAAAGATGTGATCTCCTTCGGGATTAGCCATCCAGCGGACGTCGAATGGATGTGATCTCCTTCGGGATTGAGCCGTCTATCCGACGTGTCGGTACAAACGTCGTATGGATGTAATCTCCTTCGGGATGAGTCGTCTAGCCGAAGGGTGGGTATAAACGTCGTATGGATGTGATCTCCTTCGGGATGAGCCGTCTAGCCGACGGGTGGGTATAAACGTCGTATGGATGTGATCTCCTCTGGGATGAGCCGTCTAGCTGGCGAGTTGGTATCGAACGTCTCTTCATCGAGATTTGCACGCCGAGCGTTGTGCTCGTTGGGGTCTCCTTCGGACATCCATTGGGCTACCATGTAGTTTCGTGGGTACGTCGACGTTTATTTTGGCAAAGTAATTGTAAAGGCGTGTGAGTGGCACTCGGTCCGTTTGGGTTGGCGGGGTTCCTTCTAGTGCAGTCAACCGATTTCATCGATTGCTCCAAGAGCTAATTGCCTTGGACGAAACATGGTTCCCTGTGTTTGATGCCTATGGATGGTAATCGTGACCCTGTAAAGATGAGATCACCGTCCGACATCCCCCCAAGGGTGCCGGATGGATAACTCAAGCTGCACGTCGTTCACCCACGTCGAGCCTTCGAGGAGGCAGTGGCATGGGCTGCGTGCTCTAGTTGTTCTCTGGGATGCGGAACACTGAGCGGATAGGGGTCCGAAAGGCCTTAGCTGTCCAGTCTAGCGTGCTTCGTTCAGCACGAACGACGGTCGAGCGCGAGTTGACCTCCCGATCACTCGGAAAGGCTCATACACGTCCGACGTCGATTTATGATGCTATCTGGTTGATCCTGCCAGTAGTCATATGCTTGTCTCAAAGATTAAGCCATGCATGTGTAAGTAAGAACTAATTCAGACTGTGAAACTGTGAACGGCTCATTAAATCAGTAATAGTTTGTTTAATGGAGCTAATACGTGCAACAAACCCCGACTTCTGGAAGGGATGCTTTTATTAGATAAAAGGCCGGTCGACGCGGGTTTTGCCCGTTTCTCTGATGATTCATGATAACTCGACGGATCGCACGGCCTTTGCGCCAGCGACGCATCATTCAAATTTCTGCCCTATCAACTTTCGATGGTAGGATAGTGGCCTACCATGGTGGTGACGGGTGACGGAGAATTAGGGATCGATTCCGGAGAGGGAGCCTGAGAAATGGCTACCACATCCAAGGAAGGCAGCAGGCGCGCAAATTACCCATTCCTAACACGCGGAGGTAGTGACAATAAATAACAATACCGGGCTCTTTGAGTCTGGTAAATGGAATGAGTACAATCTAAATCCCTTAAGGAGGATCCATTGGAGTGCATGTCTGGTGCCAGTTTCCGCGGTAATTCCAACTCCATTAGCGTATATTTAAGTTGGTGCAGTTAAAAAGCTCGTAGTTGGACCTTGGGGTGGGCCGACCGGCCCGCCTAGCGGTGTAGTTGCTCCTTCTGCCGTCGATGCGCTCCTGGCCTTAACTGGCCGGGTCGTGCCACCGGCGCTGTTACTTTGCAGAAATTAGAGTGCTCAAAGGAGGCCTACACACTGGATACATTAGCATGGGATAACATCATACGATTCGGGTCCTATTGTGTTGGCATTGGGGATTGGAGTAATGATTAACAGGGACAGTCGGGGGCATTCGTATTTCATAGTCAGAGGTGAAATTCTTGGATTTATGAAAGACGAACAACTGCGAAAGCATTTGCCAAGGATGTTTTCATTAATTAAGAACGAAAGTTGGGGGCTCGAAGACGATTAGGTATCGTCCTAGTCTCAACCATAAACGATGCGGACCAGGGATCGACGGATGTTACTTTTACGACGCCGCCAGCACCTTATGAGAAATCAAAGTTTTTGGGTTCCGGGGGGAGTATGGTCGCAAGGCTGAAACTTAAAGGAATTCACGGAAGGGCATCACCAGGAGTAGAGCCTGCGGCTCAATTTGACTCAACGCAGGGAAACATACCAGGTCCAAACAGAGTAAGGATAGACAGACTGAGAGCTCTTTCTTGATTCTATGGGTGGTGGGGCATGGCCGTTCTTAGTTGGTGGAGCGATTTGTCTGGTTAATTCCGTTAACGAACGAAACCACAGCCTGCTAACTAGCTATGCGGAGTCATACCTTCGCAGCTAGCTTCTTAGAGGGACTATGGCCTTCCAGGCCACGGAAGTTTGAGGCAATAACAGGTCTGTGATGCCCTGAGATGTTCTGGGCCGCACGCTGTAAGGACACGGGATTTTTCCAATCCTTGTTTCCACGGAGTGCGTCCTTATAGAAAATTTGTCAGTTGGGGGCTTAGATAAGTTCAAAGGACCATCGGGTTAGAAAAGCTTTTGAAAAGACTTGAATTGAATAAAAAAAACCGTGAAAGAGGTCCCAAATCTGCTACCGGCGTTTTATCGAAAGGACAAAACGAAGGGACAACCTAATAGCGCGATAAGTGTACTAATCATGTTTTTAGAAAGACTCCCGCTTATATAAAACACATAAGTACCCAATAATAAATGGTTCGGGGGTGAAGGTACGAGGTAGGAAGGTGTTAGGCACCCAACTCGCCCGTATTATGACGGCCTCTACTAACTCAAGTTTCCTTAATAATTTAAAGACATAATTCCCAACCAAAACCGGATTAACAACCTAGACTTAGACTATTAATTGGTGTATCACAAGCATCACAACATTCATTTTTAACCATTATTTAGACATGCATTTGATTGACAAGTTAAGCAGCACAACGATTAGGCCCGAAGGGAAGTCAGCACCGTTAGCGGCCCTGGTCTGGGCCACTAGCTGCCTTGGCCTGGGCCGCTGACGGCTGTCAACAGCCAGCCGGATGACTTGATAATGACGTCATCCAGCCCATTTTCATTTTCCGGAGGATTTTAAATATTCCGAATAACATGAAAAGATCGTTTTACCCTTAAATCGCAACTTGCCGACCGAGAGTCGGAATGAGGCATGAGACGTGTCGTTGGAAAGCTCTTGAACGAGGCTTCTGAATGGAATAGAATGAAGTAGTGTTTGGAGGGAAAAACCTGAGACCTTATCTTAACTATTGAAGCAAAATAGCATTTCAAGCTTAAAAATTACTCCTTTCATCATCGGGCTTTTGCGGAGAAATCTGAAGGCGCTTTTTCGGCATCTACAGAAGCCCCCACTTTGATCGAGATTGAGTAAAAGCGGAGATTAAAGTACTCCGAAGGCGACATGCAGGATGTTGATGTGCACATGGTGTGTGAGAGTGTACAGTATGCATGCATATGAAGACAAACCTGAGTCGGAACATGCTCGTAGTGTGCTATTATTTCATCCCTGTGAACACAAGAGACAACAAAGGTTATAATAGCAGGATAGAACACCGTCCGTAGATGATCTAAACATCTGCTGGAGACCTGTATTCAGAGTGAATGAAAAAGTTAGTAATACTTTGAGAATGATCAACGTAGAGTGCTTCGACAAACAGTGACTAAACACCGCTCGGCGGATGTCGAGATTCCGTCCCTGTACAAGAAATGAAAAAGTCAACGAGACAGCGCGATTAAAAATATTTGGCCGTAAAGTCGTTAGGACATATGAATAGTTTAAATACAATAGTTTAAGTAATCATTGACTGAAACATATAAAAATAATGGACAGTATAACTGCAACAGTTTAAGCAATCATTGACCGACACAAAAAATAGTAACCTCGTAGAAGGATAGTTTAACCGCAATAGCTTAAGCGATCATTGACTAACCCCAAAAATTTGTAAATCCGCAGAAGGACAGTTTAACCGCAATAGCTTAAGTGATCAGTGACTGCCCCAAAATTTGTAGTTTCGCTGAAGGACAGTTTAACCGCAATAGCTTAAGCGATCAGTGACTGGCCCAAAATTTATACTGTTGTGTTTCATAGCAAGTGCCGATAAAAAATTTCGGGCTCCTAAATAACTTGGGCGCTCTTGGCGGTGAGAGTCGTCGCAGTGTAGATCCGGGTTTCAGTATTTGGGACCTGCAAAAATAAACGGGTTAGTTTTACCTGTAAATAGTTGGTACCGTAAAATGGGCCAACTGTCGAATTTGAATCTGTGGGCCAGAGGCTTCGCTTCCGCACACTTGGTACTGATATTGCAGCAAAATGAACTGTAATAACGAACTTTGGACTGGAAAAAGGGGCCATGGGTCAGCAGTGGGGACGTGCTGCAGGTCTGCAGGTCTGCAGGGCTGCTAGCGGCGCTAGGCTTGAGCCAAATAAAAAGCGCTTCGGCGCTTTCTCTCTCTTCTTTTCGCGTTTTGGGTCTTCTTCCTCACCGAGCCATTGTCGAGAGCAAGTTCCTCCATTGTTGAGTGCTTCACTCCACTTGAGGTAAGTCGATTCTTGTCCGTTTGCTTCGGTTTTTGTCTTGAACTTGCTTATTTTTTCCGCCTAGTTGCTGAATTTTGGGTTGCATTGTTGAATGGGTGCTTGTTTCTTGCGAATCTGAAACTTTTGTTTTCCCACTTGTAGAGAGAGAAAGCTCCATTGTGTTCCCATGGCCCCCGTAGACAATGGGAAGCGTCCTATGAGTGACGAGGAGTATCGCCGGAGCCTTTTTTTCACCAGGTTACCTTCTACCCGTGGGCCTCCGACCGGTCACGCGGATGGGGCTCGACTGTACCAGGATTCTTTTATGCGGTTGGATTGGCGCCCTCCGGGAGTTTGGAACCGCAGTGTACTGTTGCCAGATAGACGGAGTCATTTGTCTGACTTGAGTCTGGTATGTTTTCTGCTGTTCTTTTTTTTTCTGTTCAGTATATTCAAACTGAAAATTGGAACTGTTAGTACTTTGGCACACGAACAAATTGGGACTTGTACTAGATTGGTGGTCAGCCGTATATAATTTTTTTGGAATTTATTTTAGTTGTATTTGTGGTATATGGGGTATTGAGAAAATTTTGTTGGTTGGCTAGGGTGTCGGGGTTTTGCTGCAGGCTCATGGGACTACTTCCCACTGGGCTATGATGTTGGGGACCTTTTCGGAGGAGGCCAGGAATTTGGTAGTGGACTCGGGTCTCGCTAATTTTTTGACCGTTATACGTGCTTGTCACTTGGGGGATTCTAGGATTGTTGCCCGGGGGTTATTGGAGAGGTTTTGGGATTCTAAAAACACTTTCCATACACCTGTGGGAGAGATGTTTCCTACCCCTTATCAGTTTGCTGTGCTGTCTGGGTTATTCTTTAGAGGGCGTCGTATTTAGTACGACGCGAGCTATTGGCGACGGAGTGATACCTTGTTGGATCTTTACAAGCCCGTATCCATCCACTTTGATAAGGATCGGGTTTCCTTGGCGCGGTTGTGGGAGGCCGTATGTGCGCAGGGGCTTACCGAGGAGCAAAGGGCTCGTATTTTCCTGGCTTGTTTGCTGAGGTCGACGATCTTTGCTCAAAAGAAGAGCGTGTGTCAAGTCGGTTTCTTAAGCTTGGAGGATTTGACCAAGGTGCGTGAGTACAACCTTAGTGCTGCTGCTTATGCTTCTTTGGTGAAGTGGTGCCGTCATTTCCTGTAGGCCTAAGGAGAGGACATCCTTTACGGGCCCATGGAGGATACTAGAGGTAGGCTTCTTTTCTTTTACGCCTCCTTTTTTGCCTATGTCTTTAATTGTGGAAATCATTTTTTGTGTTTGCTTGTGTGGCAGCTGTGGTTCTTTGAGTATTTCCCAGCTTTTGGTCCTCATTGTCCTGGTTTGAGAATGTTCCGTTTAGGTTCACGATGGGTTGGTAGGGATGCCCATCCATTTTCCTCTCTGGAGCATTTCCGGGCCACCTTCGACAGTCATACTGCGTCTACGGTACGTGGTTGTTGACTTGTGCATTCCCTTTTGTTCATTCTATGTGAATGAATTTTGAATTGGTAATCTGCAGGTGTTGTGGTCCGCTTTTGATGATGTTCTTGGGGTTCCTACCCACATTACTCTAGAGTATTTTAGGGTATCTTCTCTACGAGTGGTCTTCGAGGGGCCAATCAGCTTTGTATGGTACTTAGGGGATTGTTTGACTCGGTTGGTCTATCCCTCCATGGGTACTCATCTGGTTCTGGAGGATCCTCCTTTGACCATGTTTTACCTGCGTGGTCTGAGTGTGCGGGACCTGGGGGTCATGATCCGTGGTAAGGCGGCGCAGGAGTTTGTCGTGCCGGAGGTCATTGGCTTAGACCAGACCGCCATGTACCTGGCCTATTCCTTGGACCGCTTAATGCAAGACCTCATTTCTGAGGTAAGAAACTTATCTGCATCTTTTAACTGTACGCGTAATATATACTGACTCCTTGTGTCTTGTAGGCGGATTGTCTAGCTCCTCCTGGTCGTAGGAGGTCTCATTCCGGAGCTTCTCAGGGTCTACCCCCAAGTGTGACCTTGCCGATCAATGAGGTGAGGTACATTGGGGAGAGTGGGGGACGCATAGTGGAGGAGTTCCCCCTCCATATTGCTGACGGAGAGGCGGTGGAGGGCTTGCCGTTGACTGATCGTTGCACGGGGGTAAGCTTTCTTCTCTCTCTCTCTCTCTCTCTCTCTCTCTCTCTCTCTCTCTCTCTCTTTTGTACTTGTGTTTGCTTTTGAGCGGTGACTTTATTTTATCGCTCTCTCTCTCTGTTCTAGCTGAACTGGGAGCAGACCTCTCAAGTCTTTAACCTCATTCATTTGTTGAAGAAAGGCTACGGTCGAGTGATGGGCAAGGGGAAGAGTTCTCGGTCTATGACCGTTGATGTAAGCAAACTCTCTTCTCTCTTTTTTTTTTATTTAGCTAAGTGAAGTGCTTAACTTAACATTTTTACTTTGATTATCTGCAGAAGTCTCAGTCTTCAACTTCGGTAGGACCACGCCACTTTTCTGTTGTGAGGGCTTCCTTGGCGAGCAGACCATCTATTGCTCGTTCTCCTCCTGTGATGGTGACCAGGCCTCCTGTTGATGAGGCGCCCGGGGCTTCTGTCCCGTATGTTCCTGAGATGTTCTTTCCTACTGATTTCCGGCCTTCTCTTGATAGGCTGCCCGTTGCTGCGCCCTTGGTTGGAGGTTGGGCGAACGCCCCTGGATGGGATATGTCGTATGCTGGGCCTTGTCATCAGGATGTGGTTATGGATTTCGCCAGTCAGGCCACGACGAACTTCTTTGCCTCGGGGTTTTCAGCAGGTACCCATATGCGAGCCCCAGCGTATGATGGATGGGACATGAGGCTTGAGAACAGCAGGCCCATATATAGCTCTTCTCTCCAGTATTCGATCGGAAACTATGGTCAGGCGTCGTCCATTAATAATGAGGCTGACAGCAATGATTCCAGTTGAACAATGTTGGGCCGCTTTTGTAAACATTGGCCTTGGAATTTTGAACTCCTATTTTTGGTGCAACACATTTTTTTTTTGATATGTATGATATGCTATGATGACTCAATTATGCCCGTCTGATCTAATTATGCAACGTGTTATGCAGTAGGCCAAAGCCATAATTTAGGGAATAATAACAATAAAAAAGAAAAAGGTAAAACAAATGCAAAGGAGAAAGCAAAAATTACACATATTATACCCCCTAAAAAAAATGAAAAAGAAAAAAAGAAAAGAAAAATGAAAAAAGATAAATCTAAGTGAGTCTCGGGCTTTGTAATTCCGCGCGGGTATTAAAACTGGGCCGAAATCGGGTCGTCTGGATGAAAAGCGCGAACTGGAGCAAAAGGGAAACTCGGACCGGGCCAGGGTCTGGGCCGCTAACGGCGCTGACTAGTGCTGCTGACATTTTTTTTTTGTGGATTTCTGACTTTTTCGGCCCGCGTTCCTGTCTATAAGTAGGATTTTCGGGATGCTTGATGTTGTACCACTTTTTTTTGTATACCTTAGCTCTCCCAAACTTCTCCAATTTTCTGCCATGGTGAAATCCTTTGAAGATCTGTTCGATGCCTGGTGCAAAAATCTGACCGTAGAAGATAAGCTTGAACTAGCCCTGTTTCACGTTTCTACCTTATTGACTTTAAAACCAACCAAAATACTGTGGCCCCTTCATCGGTCTGCATTGAATTATTGGGATCCTGACCTGCATGTTTTCCGATTTGGTAATCCCGAACTATGCCTTTTGGTTGAGGAATTTGCTGCGATCACTAATATTCCTGATGTTCTTCCCCCAGCTGTACCTTACGTGAGGGATGGTTTTTGGAATCAATACAGGAAATCTCTGGGTTTGTCATCTGCAGAAGCCAAAAAGATGGTGCTTGGTGTCGATGTGGACTTGGTTCAACTTTGCGAAAAGTTCGCTATTTCTTCTGAAAAAGATGTCATATTCAGGCGTTGCCGTCGCCAGGGTTTTGTACAGTGCCTGGTAAACCGCCTGTTGTTTGTTAATGCAGAATCTTCCAACTTGGGTAGAGCCTCGTTGCTGCGAGTGGTTAATCAAACTGTTGAAGGACATTCTCCCTTACATCTGGTCGTAGGGGAAACCATTATTGGGCTTGACAGGTTGAAAACATCTCCCAACCAATCTTTCTCGGGCAGCCCCCTGCTGCTTCAGATCTTGTTATGTGAGCCTCTGAGGTTGATAGAGTCACCAGATAATCTTATTATTCGTGTTCCACGGACCTGGTCAAAGAAAACCTATACTGATGCTAGCTTTCTTGTTAGGAAAAGGCTATATTCTGAAAAGTTCCTTGCAGAATGGGATGCTTTTTTCTAAGAGTGACCTATCATCCGTTGGCATGTGCCCTGGTGGAGCTTGACTTCTATAATGGCTTCTGATGACTTGATCCTTCATACTACCGTACTGGTTCTGTACAGGACCACTTTCTTCTTTCCCTCTAGGGTCATGAGGCAATACGGTTTGAAGCAGGTTATCCCCTGTCAAGAGACTACGAGACCAAATGTCGTAGCCTTAACCACTGAATTTGCTGTGGAGTGGGGAAAGTATTGGCATAGCCGGCATCGTTGGACTGTACCTCAGGTGATTTCCCCAACTCAGGTCTCTGAGATCTTCCTAAACTGGCTTCTTGAAGTGATGGAGAAGTGAGACGAGCCCTTCGCCATGAGGAGTGGGACCAACTAAAGCCTAGATATGACTCACAAACAGGAGGCAAGAAAAGAAAGGAACTGTCTCAAATGGGAGACTATCACGTACTGAAGAGAGGCAAGCCCCCAGCTCAAGGAAACGATCACAGGTCGTCCTCAAGCCAGGGTCCTTCAAAGAAGAACTCTTCAACGATGTCTTCTAAAGGGAAGAAGGATTTAAGTAGTTTTCTAGGAAAGCAAGTCTAGTTTTTCAAAGGAAAATAATAATAGGAATTTGTTTAGCTTAAACCCTCATAGTTGCATTATTTCCTTAGGAAGTTTTAATTCTTGCAATGTAAGCTTATTCGTTCAGTTTGAATAAAGATTGTCCCTTTTTTGAATGAGTTGAAAGGAATTTTGGATTGATTTTGGTCGGGCCCCTTTGAAAGGGTTACCTACATATCCAGTGTGGAATCAGGCCTGCGTAGTTCGTTCAAATAGTGTACGAATTTTTATTATTATTATTTTTAGACGTAACACTTCTTTAGTTGATCCATATTGGTGAGCTGGCTGAACTCGATCCAGATAGGATGTCTTTGATGATGAATGGTCCGGACCAGTTTGGTCGAAATTTGCCTCTAGGGTCGGTTACTGGGGCTCGTAAATCATTCCAAACTAAGTCCCCTTCCTTTTTGTTGAACGCTCTTGCCATGCGTTGTTGATACATGTGGGAATGGTCTAGGGCCCGTAGGCGTCTTTCATCTGTGAACATGAGCTCTTCATAGCGGGCTTGCAACCATTGGGTTTCAGGAATGTCTCCTTCTAAGGTTATGCGCATGGAGGGTAGTTGGACTTCTATGGGTGGAACTGCTTCCGTTCCATAGACTAGGGAGTAAGGTGTTGCTTCCGTAGAGGATCTTATGGATGTCCTATACCCCCAAAGTGCAAATGGGAGTTTTATGGGCCAATCTTTGTAGGTTTCTATCATCTTTTCAATGATAGTTTTGAGGTTTTTATTGGCGGCCTCTATTGCGCCATTGGGTTGGGGACGGTAAGGGGATGATTTGTGGTGCTGGATTTTGTAGCTTTTGAGGAGGGTGGTTGTTTCGGCTTTGAAGTGGGATCCATGGTCACTTATGATTTCATGTGGAACACCATATCGGCAAAGGATGTTGTTCCTTATGAATTTGGACACTTGTTTAGAGGTAAGGATGGCATAGGCCTCGGCTTCAACCCACTTGGTAAAATAATCTATGGCTACTAGGATGTATTCATGTCCTCCCGAGCCCTTTGGGGTGATCTTTCCGAATATGTCTATTCCCCATGCAGAAAATGGCCAAGGAGAGGTGAAGTTGTGGAGCATCGAGGGTGGCATATGCTGCAAGTTGGCATATATCTGACACTTCTTACACTTCTTAACGTAGTCGTAACAATCCTTTTCCCTAGTAGTCCAGTAGTATCCTAGTCGTAGAACCTTCTTGGAGATCATTCGCCCGTTCATGTGTGGTCCACACACCCCATTATGTACCTCGTCCATAATCTCTGCAGCTTCTTCGGCGTTCACACATCTCAGGTTAACCCTGTTCTGAGATTTCTTGTACAGAACCCCCTTGTATTCTATGTATTGCACCACTAAGAGACGGCTAGCCCGTTGAGCTCTTAGTGGTGCATTTTGAGGGTATACTTGTAAGAACCCTCGCCTCTTCCTGACTCTCCTTTAAAATCGTGATTTTATTCGATTGGGATTAATGGTTCTTAATAATACGTCATATGGAATTTAATTTGATTATGCGGAATAACAATTTGCAAATAAGAAGCCGCCACCAATTTTTAAGGAAACAATTGGAAACCATCAAAAGTGCACCCAATTCCTATTGCGAATTGACTCATGCCCATGGGGACTAAATATTGAGTTCAGGGGTGTAGGTACGAAATAAACAAAACGAGTCTCATTTAAATCGCCCGTATAAACGGCCTCTACTATGCTTATCCATGTCAAAAGTTTATTTATACTATATGGTTCCATACAAGTCCGGTCGTCCAAGATCCTAAATCAACTATGCGGGTTAAAGACAACCAAATTACCTATGTTATCACTTCGCACAATTTATATCCAATTTACATGCAGACTATTATCAAGCATAAGCAAGATATAAAGCATTAAATTAACGCTCCAACCTACCGCACTTTGCTAAACGCGCCAAGCTTGTATATGCACATCAATAAAATTGTTAGTAACTCCAAAAGAAGAACAATGCAAAGATATTAACTTTATGCTAAAATAAACCTAGGAGGCTACTATATGCATGCAAAAACTACAAAAAGATGCAAACTTGCATAACTAATTAAAAAGATGCTAACTTTATAAACTAAACATGCATAATTATATCCAGAACCCAAAGCATGCAAATTTATTCATCCATAATCAAAAGCTAAATAAAACATGATTGATAAATAGTAAACAAGAGATTTAATAAAGAGTTTAGGCCGTCAGGATGGTTAACCTGGACGTTCTATTCGAACGGGACTAGTAGAATTGGAATTGCTCTTTTATCTTGGGTGCTAGGTTAGGTGTAATGCTTGCTTGGATCTTCAGATTTCTGAATTCTCTTTGATTTGGGGAAATATGTGCTCTCAATGCTCTCAAAATTATAAACTGTCTGACCTCCTGCAAAAGAGGGTGAAGAGGTCGGAGCTCGGGACTATGGCGGGAAGGAGTGCTGGGGAGAAGTCCCCATGACGGAGGACCTTGATGAGGACATTCAAGGCCTTCCTTTTCCAGTTGGGCATCCGGGGGTAAATTCCTAATTTTACCTGTTGTATGTGATTTTTACCGTTTTCAGGCTTGTACTGAATTTTCTTTGCGCAGCTTGACCGTGAGCAGACCGGGAAGGTTTTCAAGATGATGCATGCCATGAAGTCCTGGATATCTCGAGCTCTCTCGAAGGGCACTTGCTCGATGGCTGACTTGGATAAGGTAAGCTTGATTTTGCATTTGAGAAATGTATCTTATATGTTTGGTGGGTTGCAGGTTGAGTATCGTCGACCCCTTCCTCGTCGGTCACGACCGGTGGTATTGTCGAATGATGAGGTTGTGAGCTCGCCTGAGCGCAGTCCTTCGCGTGAGAGGAGCCCTCGGAGGGAGAGTCCTAGGAGAGAGAGGGAGCCTGTTCATCGGACGGAGCGTCCTGGTGGGAGTAGGATGGCTCCGTTTGTAGATCCTACTCCTATACCTATGCCGATGTATCCTTCTTGTCCCGGGTATGCGGGGTATGCTCCTTATGGCGGTCTTTACTACCAGCCCCCTGTCCCTGCTCCTGTGATGCCTACCATGCCTCCTCTTTCTTCGTGGGGGTATGATTCGAGTTATGTTGGAGAGGGGTGCTCGTATCAGGAGCCTGCCCATCATTCTTCCTTTGACCCTGGCCAGTTGGCGGCGTCGATCTTTGGCGATGAGCCAGAGAGGTCGGAGGATCACTTTGAGGTGCTCCGCACGGATGCTGATGCGAGTGATGATTTTTATGATAATGTATTTGTATGAAATTCATTTTTTGACCATTTGAACATTTGATCATTTTGTATTTGAACAAACATTCTTGTGGAATACTGGTCCTTTATTGGTCCCTACATATAATTAGGCTAATGCAAATGCACAGGTAGTGAAGCAGAGAGCACAAGTAATAGCCATGTAGCAAAAATGGTACAGCCAAAAAAGTTAAAATTGGGTGTACCCTATCCCCCCTAAAAAAAATGAAAAAAAGAAAGGGATGCAAAAAATGAAATAAGATTAATGAGTATAAAAAGGATTAATAAAAGAAAAGATGATAATCATCCAAAAAAGAAATAAGGAAATTGTGGAGTTCCCATAAATAATTAAGAAAATAAGAGAAAATAGTAATAATAGAAGAAATAGGAAACTGAGCCAAATTGGAGCCCAAAAAGGTTAAGGAAAGTGTCCAAAACCGGGTAGAAGAGGGTTGTCTAAAAAAAAATAGCTCGGCAGCCAAAGGGAGGTACTCAGCGGTTGACGCGAAGGAGCAGGGGGTCAAAAGAGGGGCCGCCAGACTCAGCGGTTGGGCCGCTGGAGCTCAGCGGCTGGCCGTTATGGTTCAGCGGCTGGGCCGCTAGGCCGCTGCTGCTGTATCGTGGCAGCCGAGCCTTCGGCGGCTGTCCCAAGGGCCGCTGAAGCCCTTTTTTTGACGGGTTGCCTTATTTCCGTCTTTTTTCGTGCGAGCCCTATATAAGCCTTGGGTTAGTCCGGTTTTGGGATATCACCTTCATAATTTACTAGCAATAGAGAGCTTTTTAGAGAGAGAAACCCCCAATTAATTTAGATTTCAGCCATGACAAGTTTTGAGGTTATGTTTGATAAGTGGTTGCAATCTATGACCCCTGAAGAGAGGATGAGACTTGTGCCCTTCCACTTGAATGCTCTCTTCCACTTGAAGCAAGTTCAAATTGTTTGGAACCTTCTTGAGGCTGCCGTTGAATTTTGGGATGACAAACTCCATGTTTATAGGTTCGGATATAAGGAATTGTGTCCTCTTCCCGAAGAATTTGCCGCCATACTTGGGTTCCCTCATGATCAAGCTCCTGCTACTCCATGGCTCGGGGCCAACCTTGAAGGCTACTATAAAAGGTATCTTGGCCTATCACCAACACAAGCCTCCTCCGTGGCTAGGACCAGCGAGCTAGACCTCAATGGTGTGATTGATTTCTTTTTCCCCAAGGTAAGGGATGATCACAATGAGACATATTATAGACGTGCTTTTATCTTATGTCTCTTACATAGGTTCCTCTTTGTTGGTGTAGGTAATAATAGTAAAACTTGTATGCTTAGAATTGTTGAACAAATTCAAAACGATTTTACCCACTATGTCTCTTGTTCTTGGTGAAACTTTAATTTGCTTGGACCGCAAGAAACAAGAGCCATCGCCTGGTGAATGGACGGGAAGCCCTCTTCTCCTTCTAGTGAGTGCTTGAATAATTGCTTTGAATAATTTTTTGAAGTTTGAATCTTTAATGGATACCTAACTTTGTACGTTTTTTTTTTTATTAGTTTTCTTCATTGTAGATATGGCTCTGGAGCATATGTGCTTCATTGGGAGGCCGGCTAATGCGCTCAAGTATAAACCAAAGCAATTTCCCGCTCGCCGAAAGCTTTATTATGAATCCACCATTGATGAATGGCTTGGATACCTTAAAGCTTTCCCTTTACTAAGATGGACAATTAAGTGGTGGGGCCTAAACTCCGCAATCGGATGCAGCAAGGAGACGGGATATTATCAAATCCTTGGTCTTCAAAACTTGACTTACATATTTCCTAGCCGTATCATGCGACAATATGGGAAACGCTAGATTATCCTACAAAAGGATAGTGTTGCTCCCGCTACTCGGGCTTTGACTATTAGTATGGTGAGATCTTGGGAGTGTGCATCGGATCGTCGCCCTAAGTGGACTATTCCTCATATCAAGGCCCCAAATCTTCGGCTTATGAAGCGTGGATGGATTGTAAGACTGCGGAAGGTCGTCGTGCATGCAGGAAATCCGAACAAGACGATCTTAAGGCCCAATCGGTCAAGGCTACCCTGAGGCTTTCTAACCCTAATGATCCTAAAGGGAAGAGTAAGCAAAAGGGAATTAAGCATGTGAAAAGTGTCCTCAACCCGAATGCCAAGAAAGCTTTAGCCAAGATTACTACTAAACAGGAGGAGAAGCCCCAAATTCGGGCCAATGATCATGAAGCCTCTTCGAGTGTTCCTCTAGTGGAGGTGGAAAAAGAAGAAGAGCCTTTGGTTCGAGAGAGATGGGCTCCCAAGGAATGTGAAATGGAAGGCCCGAAGGTTGATGAGCCAATGGAGGATGCAGTCCCTGCTACCGAAGCTACGGAATAGTCTGTTAGGAAATACTTTTTTGGAGCATGTCTAGCTTAGGATTGCCTTTTACTTGCTTTAAATTCAATAAGGGTGATGTGCCCCTTAGATTTAAACTTAGTTTGGTTTTTATTGTTATTTAGGAATTGCCAAGTCTTGTAATGGACTTTATTGTTATTTATAGAGACATGCTCATTTTAATATTGCAACATTGTGTTTATTATGTGCACAACTTTTAACAACTTTTAAATGCGAATTTGATGAAGGGGCCCGGCCCAATTGTAATTTGGTTGTCCTACCTATCCTTTTAGGGGAATCAGGTCGCTCGTAGTTCTTAGGATTCGTTAGCCTTGTATGGGCCTCTCGATAGTGCTAGGTTGGGTGTCTTGCCTAAGCATAGAACCTCTTTAATTGATCCATGTTTATCCATTGACTGAATTCAATCCCGTCTAAATCCGCTAATATTGGGGCGCCAACCGTTAAGATGTTTGTGATGATGAATGGGCCTGACCAGTTGGGTCGAAATTTGCCTCCTAGGTCAGTTACATTGGCTCTTACTTCTTTAAGTACTAAATCTCTAACTTTAAGGTCCCTCATTTTGAGCCTTTGGTTAAAGTGCCTAGTTAGTCTCCTTTGATAGACTCTTACGTTGGGCAACGCTTGCAACCTTTTCTCATCTAGCAAGACTAATTGGTCATAGCGGGTGTGGACCCAGTCCACTTCTGAAATTTGACTTTCTAGAATGATCCGTAGAGATGGGACCTCTAACTCAATCGGCAATACGACTTCTATTCCGTACGCCAGGGAGTATGGTGTTGCTCCCATCGATGCACGGACCAATGTCCTGTAACCCCAAAGTGCGAATGGCAACTTATCAGGCCAGTCATGATAATTTTCGGTCATCCTTTCAATGATTTTTTTGATGTTCTTATTAGCGGCCTCCTCTGCGCCGTTTGTTTGCGGTCTGTAGGGAGACGACTTTCGATGCTGGATCTTAAACCTGGTTAAAAGCTCAATTACCTCTTTCATGAAGTGTGACCCATTATCACTGATGATTTCTTGGGGAACTCCATATCTAGCTATTATGTTATTCTTAATGAACTTAACCACATGGTTTGCTTTGAGCTTTGCATACGATTGTGCTTCGACCCATTTGGTGAAATAGTCGATTGCGACCAGGATATATTCGTGGCCCCCTTTTCCTGTTGGGGTTATTTTGCCGATGATGTCAATTGCCCAAGCCGAGAAAGGCCAAGGTGAGGTCAAGGTATATAGTGGGGGCTTGGTGATAAATGTTGTAGATTTGCATGTGTTTGACATTATATGCAGCTTTTGACAAATTCACAACAATCCTTCTCCATCGTTGTCCAATAATACCCAAGCCTTATTAGTTTCCTGGATAGCATCATATCGTTCATGTGCGGTCCACAAACTCCTGCATGTACTTCCCTTAAGACCTTATGGGCCGTTTCAGTGCCTAGGCACAAGAGATTGACTCCGTTTGGGCTTTTCTTGTATATTTGACCTTGTACTTCTACGAATTGGGTTGCAAGTCTTCTGAGTGCCTTCTGGGCTCTAGGGCTAGAATCAGGAGGGTAGAGCTGGTAAATGAGTAGATTCTTTATATTGGTGTACCACTCATCTTCTTCATCGTGGAACACTTCCAAGGTGTCGCAATATGAAGGATCGGATCTTCTTTGTACACAGATGGGCATCATCCGAATAGTTTCGGGTATGTTGATCATGCTTGCTAATTTAGCCAAGGCGTCTGCAAATTGGTTATCTTCTCGTGGAAAGTATGTAAAGTGTATTTGATTGAAATACACTATGATCTTGTCTAAGTATTCTTGGTAGAGTGCCAAGGATTCACTTTTAGCCTTCCATACTTTCAAAATTTGGTTAAATATGAGTGACGAGTCCCCATAGACTGGAAGCGTCTTAATGCCAAGGCTTATGGCGGATTGCAGTCCTATTATGCAAGCTTCGTATTCTGCGCCATTGTTAGTGACTTCGTGGTCCAATTTGACTGAAATACGTGTATGTGCACCCTCAGGGGATACTATCAGTACTCCTACTCCAAAACCCTTTTGGTTGGATGCTCCATCAAAATATAGTTGCCAAGTCTCGGTATCTAAGGTCATAACCCCTTCGTCTGGGAAGTGATACTCATCCTTGCGATCAGGTTCGTTTATAGCTTGGTCAGCCAGGTATTCCGAGATAGCATGCCCTTTTATGGCTTTTTGATGTTCAAATTTAAGGTCGAATTCTGAGAGGAGAACGGTCCACCTTGCTATTCTACCATTTAGTATGGGCTTTTCGAATATGTATTTCAAAGGATTTTCTCCCGATATAATGTGGATAGTGTGCTGGAGCATGTAATGTTGCAGCTTTTTAGTAGTTGCTACCAAAGCTCGGCATGTCTTTTCTAGGGACGAATAGCGGGTTTCGTACTCCAGAAACTTCTTGCTCACATAGTATATAGCTTTCTCTTCGTTGTCTATTTCTTGGGCCAACATGGCTCCCATTGACGTTTCTGTGACTGTAAGGTAGAGGATTAGAGGCATGCCTGGAATGGGCGGTACTAGAACAGGTGGTTTGGATAAGTAGGCCTTAATTTTGTCAAAGGCCTTTTGGCATTGCTCGTCCCATTCTGTCTTTACCTCTTTTTTGAGTTTCTTGAATATGACAAGTGATAGTTAATTTGGAGATGAACCTGCTAATGTATTGGATTCTCCCTAAAAAGCCTTTTATTTCCTTTTCTGTTTTTGGAGGTGGCATGCCTATTATCGCTTTGATCTTGGATGGATCAATTTCTATTCCTCTGTTGCTTATGACAAATCCTAGAAGTTTGCCGGATGTGACTCCGAATGCGCACTTCTTGGGATTAAGCCTCATATTGTACTTTCTACGCCTGTCAAAGAACTTCTGAAGTGAGGGTACATGCCCTTCTCTGTCTTTGGATTTTATGATCATATCATCGACATAAACTTCAGCCTCCTTATGCATCATATCGTGGAGCAAGGTTGTAGCGGTTCTTTTGATATGTGGGTCCTGCATTCTTAAGCCCAAATGGCATTACTGTATAGCAACAAGTACCCCTTTGTGTGATGAAAATGGTTTTCTCTTCATCCTCTTTGGCCATCAAGACCTGGTTATATCCTGCGTACCCGTCCATAAATAATAGGAGGGCGTGTCCGGCAGTATTATCTACTAGGACGTCTATGTGGGGTAAGGGAAAGTCATCTTTCGGGCTTGCTTTGTTCAAGTCCCTAAAATCTACACACATTCGTACCCGTCCGTCTTTTTTTGGGACAGGGACGATGTTGGCTACCCAATCGGGGTAATTGGCCACTCTTATGAAGCCTGCATCTAGCTGTTTTTGGACCTCCTCTTTGATCTTAAGGGCCCATTCTGGTTTCATTCTTCTCAACTTTTGTTTGACTGGTTTGCAGTCGGGCTTTAGTGGGATGGTATGCTGGGCAATGTTGCGGTCTATGCCTGGCATGTCCTTGTAGGACCAGGTGAAAACATCCGTATAATTCTTTAGGAGTGTTATGAATTGTTCGCGTTCATTAGATGTTAAAGACAAGCCTATTTGCAAGTGGCCAGGCTCGTCATTAGCTGCAATATTTATTGTCTCTGTTTCTTCGACTATTGAAGTCTTTTGTTCATGTTCAATTAATGCTTTGATGACTTCTTTTGGCAATTCTGTTGTATCCTCTGAATTATTAGCAATAAGGCAATCCGAGTAAGCAAAATGGACACTCATAATATTAATAGAAGCAGACAATACATGAATGAGGTCATCACTAAGGACCTTAGTAATAGCAGGAATAGACTGGGGTAGACTACCCGACTCTTCTAGGATAAGAGACTCAGAATCAGACTCGGACTCGAAATCAGACTCAAAATCAGAAATGGGCCCCTCTGTAGGACCGTTGCAAATCGTGAACTTGTACTTCGCTCCCTTGACTGGAGTCCACTTTGTCTCGTGCTTCCAAGTGGTGCGATCGGGCCCGATTAGGCGACCAGCTTGGACGGGTTGAAACCTTCATTGAAAAGCACAGTAAGGGGAAGTTTGGTTGTTGTCTCGTCATATTGGCGACGTTCTTCGCCCAATAGTAGCCCAAAATCGTTGGGTGCCATGTCATTAGCCCAATTTTTGGTGGATCGGTCCCCTTTAGGAGGTACAGGTGTGTCTTCGCTCATGGTGAAGTAGTCTTGGAATGATTCAAATCCTGGGATTAGGATCCCGTTAATTGTGTACGGTTCAGGGAATTCATAGTAAGGATATAGGTCGCCTTCTTGAAGAAATTGTCCATTGAGGGTAAGGGGATAAGGATCCATGTTGTATGGAACAGGTTTCTTGGCTGCGCGGGCTCTTTTCTTAGCCATTTCCTTGGTTATGTAGGCTCTAACTTCTTGCCTTCTGGGCCTGTAGCCCAACCCAAATAGATCATTTTTGATCTTGGTATTCCAGCACATTTGAGCTACCTTGGGATGACGGCCCAAAGTGGTGCCTGGAAAGTGGCCTTGTTTTCTGAGTAAAGCATTCACATTGAGTGTGGGCTCTATTGTTTCTATGGCTATCTTCTCGAAGCCCCATAACTCCTCGTCTTGTTCATTATGCTCTATCTTTAGGACTGGAGCATTCTCAATCTGGGCTACCATAGTGTCAGCGCAGACTTCCAAGATGGATCCTGCCAAGGATAACTTTACATTTTGATGCAGGGTTGAGGCTACAACATTTAGCCCGTGTAACCAGGGCCTTCCTAAGAGTAGGTTGAAGGTGGCTGGAAAGTCAATTACATGGAACTGAACCATTTTCTCGATGGGCCCAATATTGATATTCATGGAGAAAGTACCCAATACATTCCTCTTGGAATTATCATAGGCCCTTAGCCCTTGTGCGGAATGCCCGAGGTTGTTGCAATCTATTTTGAGGTGTTCAGCAGTCCTCAAGGGGCACACATTTATAGCTTAGCCATTGTCCACGAAAGTCATAGGGACCTGTCTTTGTTGACAGATTACGGTCAGACAAACGGCTTTGTTGTGGTGAATACGTTCAGGTGGAAGGTCTTTATCAGAAAAAGTGACGGGTGTGGATGACTTTCCTTGAACCAAGAGGTTGACTACCTCTTCAGGGGTGGCATTTGGAGAAATGGTGGTTGCATTCAAGGCTTCTAGCACGACCCTTCTATGAGTGATAGGAGTGGTCAACAGTTGCCAGACGGATATATCAGCTTTTGTTCTTTGTAATTGTTTGAGGATGTTGGTCCCATCGTCCTCTTTTGCCATTTCTCTTTGGGTCGAATCCCTATTGGGGATTGTTACAGGATCTACGGGTTGGATTTGGGATGGATCCATATATATACTTTCGGGCCTGAACTGGCATCCTGATCTTGTGAGGTAGTTGAGGGCTTTATCATCCTCTTCTTTCTCATCATCGGAGATGTCATACAAAGCCTTGTCATTGGCTATGTCATGGACTTGAGGAGTTAGCACGTCTTCTGGATCAGTATGTGATCCATTATCTTCCTCATCACTATCCCACAGGCTGCAAACGTCCAGCGTGGGCCTTGGGCTTGAGTATGGTGGTATGGCCTGCCCAATAGGAGTGATCAGATAGGAGGGATCGAACCCTTCTTCTATGTCAATGGCAAAAGAATTCCTGAGGGGATTATTGTTGTTGCTGGGTGGCGGCGCATCTTTAGGCAATGGTATAGTGCCATTATCGAACAAATCCTGGATTTTATCCTTGAGAGTGTAACACTTTTCAGTATCATGTCCACGCCCCCTATGGTATTTGCAGAATGCAGACTCGTTCCAATACGGTGATCTTTTCTCTACAGGTGGATCGGGAGTAGGCCCAATCGGATGTAGATAGTCCACTTTGATCAATTTGTCTAAGGCCTTGACATAAGGCATTCCGAGGGGAGTATACCTTCTTGGACGCCTGTCAGCAATGGCGTTCAGCTCATTTCCTCTACTTGTGGAGGCATGGTTGGTATTAATGTACTTCTTATCCTTATGCCCACTTGTATTGCTGTTGTAAGTGACCTTGTTCTTTCCTCTTTGGAGTTGATCATCTTCAATGGCCATGCCTACTTCAGTTAGTTGGGCATAGGTGGTTATGGGTTGAAACTTCATGTGTTCGCGGTACTCATATGCCAAATTTTGGACTAGCATTCTAATTTGATCCCTTTCAAATGGGCGATCAATCATTTCAGCAATCTTAGTTCTCCACCTTCTCACGAAATTGGTGAACCCTTCTTTGTCACCTTGTTTGGTGATATCCAATTCTTTCAATGTCATGGGAGGCAAGACATTGTCGGCATACCTTTCGAGGAACAAAGTAGATAAATCCTCCCATTTTTGCAAATTTTGGGTGGGCAATTTGAAGAACCAGGCCCTGACAGCAGGATCCAAAATTTGGGGAAAGAGGTGAACATACAGCTCTTGTTCAATGCCTCTAAGGCCCAATGCAGTAGTGAAAGCTCTAATATGATCTTGTGGATCATGGTTCCTTTGAATGTGGGAACTTCAGGCATGGAAAACTTAGTGGGTAATTTTCCTTGATGTGGGGAGCATAGCCTTCAGAATTGAGGATCATGTCGTTAAAGACACGACTTTTGCTAAGGACAGATTCAAGCCTGTTTAGTTTGGCTTGGAGTTCTTGGACCTCTTTAGTGGAGGGTTCAGCCTTTTCCTCATCGGGCTGGGGCTCATCATCATCAAAGTAGGGGGATCCAACTTAGCGACACGGGCTTCCATATCAGTGAATCTAGCATTCATAGTGACCATTTGGGCTAAAAGGTCGTCCATCTTTTGGTTAGCGGTTTTCTCAGCGTCTCCAGACATATCAGACTTAGGTGAACTAGGTGGTGAGGCTTGAGGTGACAATGGCGGTGTGCGGAGGTAATCGAGCCAAATGGGGCCCACGAACTGTGCTTGTGGTTAAGGTTCGAACGACAACTTGCGGACTAACCTGTTGCTGGACTCGTCCCTCTCCCACTCCCTAGGACCGGGATCTTTACTCCTACCAATTCTGGACATAAAAAGGCTCGTTTAAGAAAATAGGAAATAAATGGGAAACTCCACAGAATAAAGATTTTTATTTTAAAACAAATGTGGGAAGAGAATCTAGCACTAATCCTCAATATGGTGATCTTTTGGGAAATACGCGATTTTATGTAAATAGCATATTCTAGTCAATGATCTTTCGACTTTATTAGAATTATAAATACTCTTGACTTGCATATGGGATGAAATTCCCTAATTTGAGGAAAGGAGATGTACTATTGACTTGCATATGGAATAAAATTGGACTCTCTTTTTTTATTTGGTGAAAGATCATTGATGGGAATATATTATTTGCATGCAATCTAATTCTTAGGGAAAGGAACGTCTTCCTCACATGATCACTAGCGTCATAGGAGTCATACAAGGATTCTACTTCCTAAAAAGAAAAGGATCCTAGACTCTATTTGTAAACTTCACAAAACGCACAAGCAAACAAAAGGGAAACCTTCCTTAACCAGGACTCAAAAAAGGAATCCTAAGGGGCATCTAATCCTAATATTCTATGGAAACTAATCACATAGCAAGGAAACAATCAATCATAATATGGTAAGTAAATCAATTAGCACCTTGATATGGACTATGGGACATAATGCAATAGTTGACACAATTTATGGTTGGATATGGTAACCCACGACCGGATGCGTTTCGTCATCTATGGGGTGCATAGTAAGACTAGACATACCATTTTACTCATCTCGAATGGAAACATGTAAATGCCATGGGGTGGAACACGACTATGTGCAAGGGTAATTCGTAACGAGTGGGTCACCGGCCTAAGTCATAAACAATGTTCCAAAGGGTAATTCCTGTTTCTGGAGAGGTGATGTCTTTCGACATCTTGCGATGATAACGCATGCAATATGAATGATATGCATGCAAGAGAAAAGAAAATAAACACATACGGTAATTGAACCAAATAGCTAAAATAAATTATTGACATGGATAAGTGTTCGAGTTACACCCTCTTGTTATTTGTCCCCAGTGAAGTCGCCACTGTAAGAACCCTCGCCTCTTCCTGGCTCTCCTTTAAAATCGTGATTTTATTCGATTGGGATTAATGGTTCTTAATAATACGTCATATGCAATTTAATTTAATTATGGGGAATAACAATTTGCAAATAAGAAGCCACCACCAATTTTTAAGGAAAGAATCGGAAACCATCAAAAGTGCACCCAATTCCTATTGGGAATTGACTCATGCCCATGGGGACTAAATATTGAGTTCGGGGGTGTAGGTACGAAAGAAAAAAAATGAATCTCATCTAAATCGCCCGTATAAACCGCCTCTACTAAGCTTATCCATGTCATATATTTATTTATACTATATGGTTGCATACAAGTCCGGTCGTCCAAGATCCTAAATTAACTAGGCGAGTTAAAGACAACCAAATTACCTATGTTATCACTTCGCACAATTTATATCCACTTTACATGCATACTAGTGACAAGCATAAACAAGATATAAAGCATTAAATTAACGCTCCAACCTACCGCACTTTGCCAAACGCGCCAAGCATTGTATATGCACATCAATAAAATTGTTAGTAACTTCAAAAGAAGAACAATGCAAAGATATTAACTTTATGCTAAAATAAACCTAGGAGGCTACGATATACATGCAAAAACTACAAAAAGATGGAAACTTGCATAACTAATAAAAAAAGATGCTAACTTTATAAACTAAACATGCATAATTATATACAACCCAAAGCATGCAAATTTTTTCATCCATAATTAAAAGCTAAATAAAACATGATTGATAAATACTAAACAAGAGATTTAATAATATGTTTAGGCCCTCACGATGGTTATCCTAAACAAGAGATTAAATAAAAGCGGAACACCCCCTATTCAAGACTCAACTTAAAGATTTTGCTAGGAACCTAACTCGACAAAACCTTGGAGACTCAAACTCGACTCCTCTAGCTCCTGCAAGTAACCAATCGGTTCTAGCGTTCCTCTTCTTCCTTCAAAGGCGGTGGTACTTCCCCACTATCTATGATCTTCTGTATGTCATCTTTCAGGCGAGTGCAGTCATCCGTGTAGGGGCAAAAAATCTGGTGATAGCGACAGTAAGAGTCTTGATCTCTATTCACCTCCTGGAGATTGTCAGCGGGAGTTATTGATTTAAGGTCTCCTCTCCATATGAGGGTGTTCATGATGTTGCCGATGGGGACGTTCAGCTGCGTATACCGCTTTTGTGCAAAGCGACGCCATCCTTTTATAGCCCAAGAGCTGGGCGACCACATGGTTCCATGATTACCCTCTTCAGATGCTTGCATTGGTTGGTGTGATGCCCATTAGCTTCACAGTTCTTGCATCGAAGATAGGGGTTTTCGTCCCTGGGTAGTATGCGAGGGGTAGGCCTTCTTGGATGGGTATATCCATACTTGACCATGTTGCTGAACATTTCATCTTGTTGGAAGCAAGCTTCTCCTTTGGCCAGAATGATATTGCATTCTGTGGGTTGTTCCAACGAGGCAATTTTCTCTTTCATCCGCTGAATTGCATGGTGGTGGTGTTCCACGTAGATGGACATTCCCTCGATAGGTTCCTTTACTTCCTCAAACTCATCCGGTTCTCCTATTTCTTCAGAAGGATAGGTCTCGAATTCCCTAGAATTGCTTGAGCTGTGAGATTTAGTGTCTTCATCTATAAGGGCTACCTCTTCAGGGGAGAATCCCCACAGGTCAATTTCTTCACTATCGTGTTCTATCTTCAATACAGGAGTCTTGTCAATAGTTTCCTTTATGGGGTTAGCTTCAATTTCCACAATTTCTCCTTCCAACATCATCTTAACCTTCTAGTGCAGGGTAGAGGCTACAACATTTAAACCATGGAGCCAAGGCTGCCATAACAACAAGTTGAAAGTAGCTGGAATATCCATCACATAAAACTGGACCATTTTCTCTATAGCCCCAGAGGTGACATTCATGGTTATGGTGCCTAGAACCTTTCGACTGGAATTGTCATAAGCGCGCAAGCCTTGTGCTGAGTGAGCCAAATTGTTGATATCGATGCCCCGTTCTGCTACGGTTCTCAATAGGCATACATTTACGGCCGAGCCATTGTCCACTGAGGTCATGGGTACATACTTGCTCATGGCAAATACAATCAAGTATAAAGCATTATTGTGTGAAGACCCTTCTGGAGGTAACTCATTGTCAGAGAAGGTGATGGATGGCCGAGTTTTATCTCCAACCAAGAAATTGACCAGTTCGTCAGGTCTCATATCCGGTGATACCGAAACTTTTGATAAGGCTTTCAAAATGGCCTGGCGATGTTCGTAGGATGAGGCTAAGAGTTGCCAAATAGAAATATCGGCTTTGATTTTCTTGAGTTGTCATGTAATGGGAGACTTTATCTTTTGCGCGGACTTCTTCCACTTCTTCTTCAGCTGGAGGTTGGATTCTGTCATTATAGATGTTTGGTGGCTTATAATGACGACCGGAGCGTGTCAAGTGGGCCACTCCTACAGGCGATCTGGTTTGGATCTCCTATACATCTTCTTCATCACCGTCCCATATTCCAGCATATTCAAATCCCAAGGCATCCTCAACACTTATGTGCAGAACGGCACCCAAAGGGTTATTCGAGTTGCTGGGTGCTTGACCAGGTTTTGGTAAGGGTATGGTGTCGTTCTCAATTCTATCCTGGATAGCATGTTTGAGAGCCCAACAGTTGTCGATGTCGTGCCCCTTTCCTTGATGGTATTTGCAGTATTCCCCTTCTTTCTAGTTGCGGCTCTTAACGGATGGTTCCGGGGCAGGTCCAATGGGCTGCAGCAGATTATTTTTTATCATTCTTTCAAGAGCATGTGATAGAGTCATTCCAAGAGGGGTGAATTCTCTTTGTGGCTTTCTTTCGGCAAAGGTATTCACAGCAGCAACCTCATTGACCTGAGCACCAGAAGAGCTTCCGGCAGTTGCCCTTTTGTCTCTCCCATCAGTGAAGGGATTAGGGGTAGCCTGGTCCTTATTTTTGTTGATATCATATTCAATGAGGATGCCAACGTCATATAGACGCTGATATGAGTCAATGGCCTGATACTGAAGGTGACTCTTATAAGCCGGTTGCAGGTTCTTAATGAAATGCCTGATCTGCTCAGTTTCGGAGGGCCTTTCCACCATTTTAGCTATCTTGGACTTCTATTGACGGAGGAATTTAGTGAATCGCTCATTCCTCTCTTGGAAAGTAATTTCAAGCTCCCTCAATGTGATGGGGAGAGTAGGGTTGTCCTTGTATCGAGCCAGGAAGATCATGGTACAATCAGACCAAGTTGGGTAGCTTTCTAGGTCTAGGGAGTAAAACCATCGTCGAGCATGTGTGTCAAGAGTCTGGGGAAACAGATGGGCATAGAGTTTCTTGTTGATTACCCTTAGAGCCATAGCAGTAGTGAAAGATTTCAGGTGATCCTGCGAGTTGTCAACTCCCGTGAAGGTGGGTACTTCAGGCATAGAGAATTTGGCCGGAAGCTTGCCCTTGATCATAGTGTCAAACTTTCCTACGTTGGCACTATAGTTGGAGATCAAGGCGCTACTCTTGAGCACATAAGTGATCTTAGCCAGCATGGCATCTGACCCTTCTTCCTCAGAATGGGAATCGGAAGGGACCCTTGCTTCTTCTTCTCTTTTTCTTTCTATATCTTCAACTTTGAGTCGAACCCTTTCTAATCCGCTCATGAGGTCATCAAATCTTTCATCCATGGTCTTAGGCATTGTGAAGTTGGGAGGGGTGATTGGCGTGGAGAAGAAGGTATGTAGTGAAGGTGAATTTGTTGATGGTGAATCTGTTTGTGGTGTAGGTAAACGAGGACCTGGTGGTGTAGACGGTTGGAAGCACGGAGCACTTAGTAACAAAAACCACGAGACTCTCATCTAAAAGGGAAAAGAATGTCCTTAAGCCTAAATGCCCAAATATTTCCCTAATATTTAAGGAAAACAAAGTCAGTGAACGAAAATAAGAAAAATAATGGAAAATGGTGACTATTCTAAATTTTATTTTTTTTAGACTCAAAGAAAATGAAAAATGGGATAAAATAAAAAGAAATTTCGGTCCCTTTTTTTATTTTTTTGATTTTTTGGCATTTTTGTTTTTGCCGTTTTTTTTTCTTTTTTGATTTTGTTTTTTTGATCGAATCTGAATTACATCAAAAGAAAAAAAATTTTACAGAAATAAGAAAAAGGGAGAGGGAAAATTGAAAGATTCATTCTTTTTTTTTTACTAAAAAGATCCTAGAAATTGTCCATAACTCTTAGAATATATCATTGGGAAAATGATGAGTGTTCATTGAATTTGAATTCTCGCACCATTTTTGGGCATTAGGAACTAGCTAAAAATAAAAAGAAATGACTCCTAGTACGTAATAAGTACATGTTGGCACATAATCACGATAATCATGCATTCATGCAAGCACAATAACAACGTAGTTTACACGCAAACATGTGATCAGACGGGCATTACAACGACACATGCACAACAAGCAAGCGGATGCACGAATGTGGGTTAGAGGCTTTTGGCTCTTGTGAGGTTACCCCGATAAATTACAATTTTCGTTCGGCGGATGGTAGACACATCGATTGTAATTCTTTTCATCAACAAAGGATTGATGAGTCATGAGTGAGGAAGCGTCGATTTGCACGATAGGAAAACTGTATATTCTTTTAGATATACGGGGTGTGTACGAGTTGCGACACAAACTTTCTGGTGGGTCATTAAGGGTCAAAAGGTTGTGCAAAAGCACATGCAAATGATGCAAAAATATGGAACAATGTTTTTAAACAATTAAGCAAACTTGACTTTCGAGTCTCACCCTCTTAAATAAGTCCCCAGTGAAGTCGCCGCTGTAAGGACCCGTGATTTTTCCAATCCTTGTTTCCACGGAGTGCGTCCTTATAGAAAATTTGTTAGTTGGGGGTTTAGATAAGTTCAAGGGACCATCGAGTTAGAAAAGCTTTTGAAAAGACTTGAATTGAATAAAAAAAACACCATGAAAGAGGTCACAAATCTGCTATCGGCGTTTTATCGAAGGGACAAACCGAAGGGACAACCCAATTGCGCGATAATTGAACTAATCATGTTTTTAGAAAGACTCCCGCTTATATATAACATATAAGTACCCAAGAATAAAGGGTTCGGGGGCGAAGGTACGAGGTGGGAAGGTGTTAGGCACCCAACTCGCCCGTATTATGACGGCCTCTACTAACTCAAGTTTGCTTAATAATTTAAAGACATAATTCCCATGCAAAATCGGATTAAAAACCTAGACATAGACTATTAATTGGTGTATCACAAGAATCACAACATTTATTTTTAACCCTTATTTAGACATGCATTTGATTGACAAGTTGAGCAGCACAACGACTAGACAGACAGTATTTAAGAAGCAATAAAAACGTGACCTAGCATGATATCTACACTATGACTACTTAGAAAATAAACAATTAAGCACGTAATTTAATTTGATCCCTCAGGAATTTGTACTTGAACTGTAGGCTATATTTGCCAAGAATAGTAAAAACAGATCTCAAGTTTCAAACACAGAGGGGGAAGCCCGGTGTCAATACTCCCGAGAATAGAGGTTGTCAACTATAGACTGTGTGTTTTGAACTGAATGTGAAGGGTTGTTTATATAGGCGTGGAAAAGTAGGGTTGTATGGTTGAATTTGAGCAGAAAAATGAGACGGGCTTGAAAAATGAACCGGGCCCGAAGGGAAGTCAGCGTCGCTAGCGGCCCTGGCCTGGGCCGCTGACGGCTGTCAGCAGTGAGCTGGATGACGTCATAATGATGTCATCCACGTCATAATGATGTCATCCAGTCCATTTTCATTTTCCGGAGGATTTTAAATATTCTGAAAAACATGAAAAGACCGTTTTACCCCTGAACAGTAAATGACGGTTTTACCCTTAAATCGCAACTTGGCGACCGAGAGTCGAAATGAGGCATGAGACGTGTCGTTGGAAAGCTCTTGAACAGGGCTTCTGAATGGAATGGAATGGAATGAAGGAGTGTTTGGAGGGAAAAACCTGAGACCTTCTCTTAAATATTAAAGCAAAATAGCAGTTCAAGGTTAAAAATTACTCCTTTCATCATCGGACTTTTTGCGGAGAAATCTGAAGACGCTTTTTTTGCATCTACAGAAGCCCCCACTTTGATCGAGCTTGAGTAAAAGCGTAGATCAAA
This sequence comes from Tetragonia tetragonoides, assembly GCA_038025085.1. Classification (NCBI taxonomy): domain Eukaryota; kingdom Viridiplantae; phylum Streptophyta; class Magnoliopsida; order Caryophyllales; family Aizoaceae; genus Tetragonia; species Tetragonia tetragonoides. The sequence continues at coordinate 33,760,608 of CM076140.1, forward strand.
GTACTCCGAAGGCGACATGCAGGATGCTGATGTGCACATGGTGTGTGAGAGTGTACAGTATGTATGCATATGAAGACAAACCTGAGTTGGAACACGCTCGTAGTGTGCTAAGATTTCATCCCTGTGAACAAAAGAGAAAACAAAGGTCATAGTAGCAGGATAGAACACTCTCCGTAGATGATCTAAACGTCTGCTGGAGACCTGTATTCAGAGTGAATGAAAAAGTTAGTAATACTTTGAGAATGATCAACGTAGAGTGCTTCGACAAACAGTGACTAAACACCGGTCGGCGGATGCCGAGATTCTGTCCCTGTACGAGAAATGAAAAAGTCAACGAGACAGCGCGATTAAAAAGTGGTTAGGACATATGAACAGTTTAAATGCAGTAGTTTAAACAATCATTGACTGAAACATATAAAAATAATGGACAGTATAACTGCAACAGTTTAAGCAATAATTGACCGACACAAAAAATAGTAACCTCGTAGAAGGATAGTTTAACCGCAATAGCTTAAGCGATCATTGACTAACCCCAAAAATATGCAATTCCGTAGAAGGACAGTTTAACCGCAATAGCTTAAGCGATCAGTGACTGGCCCACAATTTGTAGTTTCGCAGAAGGACAGTTTAACCGCAATAGCTTAAGCGATTATTAACTGGCTCAAAATTTGTACTGTGTTGTTGCTTAGCAAGTGCCGATAAAATGTTTCGGGCTCATAAATAACTTGGGCTCTCCGGGCGGTGAGAGTCGTCGCAGTGTAGATCGGGGTTTCAGTATTTGGGAGCTGCAAAAATAAACGGGTTAGTTTTACCTGTAAATAGTTAGTACCGTAAAATGGGCCAATTGTCAAATTTGAATCTGTGGGCGAGGGGCTTCGCTCCCGCACGCTTGGTACCGATATTGCCGCAAAATAAACTTTAATAACGAACTTTGGACTGGAAAAATGGGCCATCGGTCAGCAGTGGGGCCCGTGCTGCAAGTCTGCAGCGCCGCTAACGGCGCTGGGCCTCGGTGTGAGACCGCTTGCGGCTCTGGCCAGCGGCGCTGAGCTTGAGCTAAATAAAAAGTGCTTCAGCGCTTTCTCTCTCTTCTTTTCGCATTTTGGGTCTTCTTCCTCACCGAGCCATTGTCGAGAGCAAGTTCCTCCATTGTTGAGTGCTTCACTCCACTTGAGGTAAGTCAATTCTTGTCCGTTTGGTTCGGTTTTTCTCTTGAACTTGCTTATTTTTCCGCCTAGTTGCTGAATTTTGGGTTGCATTGTTGAATGGGTGCTTGTTTCTTACGAATCTGAAACTTTTGTTTTCCCACTTGTGGAGAGAGAAAGCTCCATTATGTTACCATGGCTGCCGTAGACAAAGGGAAGCGTCCTATGAGTGACGAGGAGTATGACAGGAGCCTTTTTCGCACCGGATTACCTTCTACCTGAGGGTCTCCGACCGGTTACGCGGATGGGGCTCGACTGTACCAGGATTCTTTTATGCGGTTGGATTGGCGCCCTCCTTGAGTTTGGAACCACAGTGTACTGTTGCCGGATAAACGGAGTCATTTGTCTGACTTGAGGCTGGTATGTTTTCTGATATTCTTTATTTTCTGTTCAGTATATTCAAACTGAAAATTAGAACTGTTAGTGCTTTGGCACACGAACAAATTGGGACTTGTACTAGATTGGTGGTCAGCTGTATATAATTTGTGTGGAATTTATTTTAGCTGTATTTGTGGTATATGGGGTATTGAGAAAATTTTGTTGGTTGGCTAGGGTGTCGGGGTTTTGCTGCAGGCTCATGGGATTACTTCCCACTGGGCTATGATGTTGGGAACCTTTTCGGAGGAGGCCAAGAATTTGGTACTGGAATCGGGTCTCGCAGATTTTTTACTGTTATACCTGCTTGTCACTCGGGGGATTCTAGGATTGTTGCCAGGGGATTACTGGAGAGGTTTTGGGATTCTACAAACACTTTCCATACACCTGTGGGAGAGATGTTTCCTACCCCTTATCAGTTTGCTGTGCTGACGGGGTTATCCTTTAGAGGGCGTCGTATTCGGTACGACGCGAGCTATTGGCGACGGAGTGACACCTTGTTGGATACGGGCCCGTATCCATCCACTTTGATAAGGATCAGGTTTCCTTGGCGCAGTTGTGGGAGGCCGTATCTGCGCAAGGGCTTACCGAGGAGCAGAGGGCTCGTATTTTCCTGGCTTGTTTGCTGGGGTCGACAATCTTTCCTCAAAAGAAAAGCGTGTGTCAAGTCGGTATCAATGCCTAGGGAGACGAGTGAGAGGACATCTATCACGGGCCCATGGCGGATACTAGAGGTAGGCTTCTTTTCTTTTACTCCTCTTTTTTTGCCTATGTTTTCAATTGTGGAAATCATTTTTTGTGTTTGCTTGTGTGGCAACTGTGGTCCTTTGAGTATTTTCCAGTTTTGGTCCTCATCATCCTGGTTTGAGAATGTTCCCTTTAGGTTCACGATGGGTTGGTAGGGATGCCCCTCCGTTTTCCTCTCTGGAGCATTTCCTGGCCACCTTCGAGAGTCATGCTGCGTCTACGGTACGTGGTTGTTGACTTGTGCATTCCCTTTTGTTCATTCTGTGTGAATGATTTTTGAATTGGTAATCTGCAGGTGTTGTGGTCCGCTTTTGATGATGTTCCTGGGGTTCCTACCCACATTACCCTAGAGTCTTTTAGGATATCTTCTCTACGAGTGGTCTTCGACGGGCCATTCAGCTTTGTATGGTACTTAGGGGATCGTTTGACGCGGTTGGTCTATCCCTCCCTGGGTACTCATTTGGTTTCGGAGGATCCTCCTTTGACCATGTTTTACCTGCGTGGTCTGAGTGTGCGGGACCTGGGGGTCGTGATCCGTGGTAGGGTGGCGCAGGAGTTTATCGTGCCGGAGGTCGTTGGCTTAGACCAGACCGCCATCTACCTGGCCTATTGCTTGGACCGCTTGATGTCAGACCTCACTTCTGAGGTAAGAAACTTATCTGCATCTTTTAACTGTACGCGTAATATACTGACTCCTTGTGTCTTGTAGGCGGATCGTCTAGCTCCTCCGGGTCCTAGGAGGTCTCATTCCAGAGATTCTCGGGGTCAGCCCCCAAGTGTGACCTTGCCGACCAATGAGGTGAGGTACATTACGGAGAGTGGGGGATGCATAGTTGAGGAGTTCCCCCTCCATATTGCTGACGGTGAGGCGGTGGAGGGCTTGCCCTTGCCTGATAGTTGTACGGGGGTAAGATTTCTTCTCTCTCTCTTTTGTACTTGTGTTTGCTTTTGAGCGTTGACTTTATTTTGTGGCTCTCTCTTTCTTTTGTAGCTGAACCGGGAGCAGACCTCTCAAGTCTTCAAGCTCATTCATTTGTTGAAGAACGGCTACGGTCGAGTGATGCGCAAGGGGAAGAGTTCTCGGTCTAAGACCGTTGATGTAAGCAAACTCTCTTCTCTTTTTTTTTTATTTAGCTAAGTGAAGTGCTTAACTTAGCATTTTTACTTTGATTATCTGCAGATGTCTCAGACTTCATCTTCGGTAGGACCACGCCACTCTTCTGCTGCGAGGGCTTCCTCGGCAAGCAGACTATCTATTGCTCGTTCTCCTCCTGTGATGGTGACCAGGCCTCCTATTGATGAGGCTCCCGGGGCTTCTGTTCCGTATGTTCCTGAGATGTTCTCTCCTGCTGATTTCCGGCCTTCTCTTGATAGGCTGCCCGTTGCTACGCCCATTGCTAGAGGTTGGGCGAACGCCCCTGGATGGGATATGTCATATGCAGGGCCTTCTCATCAGGATGTGGCTATGGATTTCGCCAGTCAGGCCACGGCGAACTTCTTTGCCTCGTGGTTTTGGACAGGCACCCCTATGCGAGCCCCAGCGTATGATGGACGGGACATGAGGCCTGAGAACAGCAGGCCCATATATATCTCTTCTCTCCACTATTCGACCGGAAACTATGGTCAGGGGCCGTCCATTGATAATGAGGCTGACAGCAACAATTCTAGTTGAACAATGTTGGGCTGCTTTTGTAAACATTGGCCTTGCAATTTTGAACTCCTGTTTTTGGTGCAACACCTTTTTTTCACATATGTATGATATGCTATGGTGACTCAATTACACCCGTCTGATCTAATTATGCAACCTGTTATGCAGTAGGCCAAAGCATAATTTAGGGAATAAGAACAATAAAAAAGAAAAAGATAAAAAGGTAAAAAAAAAAAAAAAAAAGGCAAAGGAGAAAGCAAAAATTACACATATTATACCCCCTTAAAAAAGATGAAAAAGAAAAAAAGAAAAGAAAAATGAAAAAAGATAAATCTAAGAGAGTCTCGGGCTTTTTAATTCCGCGCAGGTATTAAAACTGGGTCAAAATCGGGTCGCCTGGGTCAAAAGCGCAAACTGGAGCAAAAGAGAAATTTGGACCGGGCCAGGGTCGGGGCCGCTAGCGGCGCTGACCAGTGCTGCTGACGGCTCTTTTTTGCGGATTTCTGACTTTTTCGGCCCGCGTTCCTGTCTATAAGTAGGATTTTCGGGATGCTTGATGTTGTACCACTTTGTTTTGTATACCTTAGCTCTCCCAAACTTCTCCAATTTTCTGCCATGGTGAAATCCTTTGAAGATCTGACCGTAGCAGATAAGCTTGAACTAGCCCCGTTTCACGTTTCTACCTTGCTGACTTTCAAACCAACCAAAATACTGTGGCCCCTTCTTTGGACTTCTTTGAATTATTGGGATCCTGACCTGCATGTAATCCGTTATGGTAATTCCGAACTATGCCCTTTGGTTGAGGAATTTGCTGCAATCACTAATATTCCGTATGTTCTTCCCCCAGCTGCATCTTTTAACTGTACGCGTAATATACTGACTCCTTGTGTCTTGTAGGTGGATCGTCTAGCTCCTCCAGGTCCTAGGAGGTCTCATTCCAGAGCTTCTCGGGGTCAGCCCCCAAGTGTAACCTTGCCGACCAATGAGGTGAGGTACATTAGGGAGAGTGGGGGATGCATAGTTGAGGAGTTCCCCCTCCATATTGCTGACGGTGAGGCGGTGGAGGGCTTGCCCTTGCCTGATAGTTGTACGGCGGTAAGATTTCTTCTCTCTCTCTTTTGTACTTGTGTTTGCTTTTGAGCGTTGACTTTATTTTGTGGCTCTCTTTCTTTTGTAGCTGAACCGGGAGAAGGCCTCTCAAGTCTTCAAACTCATTCATTTGTTGAAGAAAGGCTACGGTCGAGTGATGGGGAAGGGGAAGAGTTCTCGATCTAAGATCGTTGATGTAAGCAAACTCTCTTCTCTCTCTTTTTTTATTTAGCTAACTGAAGTGCTTAACTTAACATTTTTACTTTGATTATCTGCAGATGTCTCAGTCTTCATCTTCAGTAGGACCATGCCACTCTTCTGCTGCGAGGGCTTCCTCGGCGAGCAGACCATCTATTGCTCGTTCTCATCCTGTGATGGTGACCAGGCCTCCTGTGGATGAGGCGCCCGGGGCTTCTGTCCCGTATGTTCCTGAGATGTTCTCTCCTGCTGATTTCCGGCCTTCTTTGATAGGCTACCCATTGCTACGCCCTTGGCTGGAGGTTGGGCGAACGCCCCTGGATGGGATATGTTATATGCTGGGCCTTCTCATCAGGATGTGGCAATGGATTTCGCCAGTCAGGCCACGACGAACTTCTTTGCCTCGGGGTTTTCGGCAAGTACCCCTATGCGAGCCCCAGCGTATGAGGCCTGAGACCATGAGGCCCATATATAGCTCTTCTCTCCACTATTCGACCGGAAACTATGGTCAGGGGTCGTCCATTGATTATGAGGCTGACAGCAACGATTCCAGTTGAACAAAGTTGCGCCGCTTTTGTAAACATCGGCCTTGGAATTTCAAACTCCTGTTTTTGGTGCAACACATTTTTTTTTTGATATGTATGATATGCTACGATGACTCAATTATGCTGGTCTGATCTAATAATGCAACGTGTTATGCAGTAGGCCAAAGCCATAATTTAGGGAATAATAACAATAAAAAAGAAAAAGGTAAAAAGGTAAAAAAATGCAAAGGAGAAAGCAAAAATTACACATATTATACCCCCTAAAAAATGAAAAAAGAAAAAAAGAAAAAAAGAAAAAAAAGAAGAGAAAAATGAAAAAAGATTAATCTAAGAGAGTCTTGGGCTTTGTAATTCCGCGCGGGTATTAAAACTGGGCCGAAATCGGGTCGTCTGGATCAAAAGCGCGAACTGGAGCAAAAGGAAAATTCGGACCGGGCCAGGGTCTGGGTCGCTAGCGGCACTAGGCTGGGCCGCTAGCAACGCTGGTCAGGGCCGCTAGTGGCGCTGACCAGTGCTGCTAACGACTCTTTTTTGCGAATTTCTGGCTTTTTCGACCCGCGTTCCTGTCTATAAGTAGGATTTTCGGGATGCTTGATGTTGTGCCACTTTTTTTTGTATACCTTAGCTCTCCCAAACTTCTCCAATTTTCTGCCATGGTGAAATCCTTTGAAGATCTGTTCGATGCCTGGTGCAAAAATCTGACCGTGGAAGATAAGCTTGAACTAGCTCCGTTTCACGTTGCTACCTTGGTGACTTTAAAACCAACCAAAATACCGTGGCCCCTTCTTCGATCTGCTTTGATTTTTTGGGATCCTGACCTGCATGTTTTCCGTTTTGGTAATTCCGAACGATGCCCTTTGGTTGAGGAATTTTCTGCCATCACTAATATTCCTGATGTTCTTCCCCCAGTTGTGCCTTATGTGAGGGATGGGTTTAGGGATCAATACAGGAACTCCCTGGGTTTGTCATCTGCAGAAGCCAAAAATATGGTGCTTGGTAGCGATGTGGACTTCGTTCAACTTTGCGAAAACATCGCTATTTCTTCTGAAAAAGATGCCATATTCAGGCGCTGCCGTCGACAAGCTTTGGTACTGTGCCTGTTAAACCGCTTGTTGTTTGTTAATGCAGAATCTTCCAACTTGGGTAGAGCCTCGTTGTTGCGAGTGGTTAATCAAATGGTTGAAGGACATTCTCCCTTACATCTGGTCGTATGGGAAACCATTATTGGGCTTGACAGGTTGAAAACATCTCCCAACCAATCTTTCTCGGGCAGCCCCCGCTGCTTCAGATCTGGTTATGTGAGCATCTGAGGTTGATAGAGTCACCGGATAATCTGATTATTCGTGTTCCTCGGACCTGGTCAAAGAAAACCTATACTGCTGCTAGCTTTCTGGTTAGGAAAATGCTATATTCTGAAAAGTCCCTTGCTGAATGGGATGCCTTTTTCCAAGCGGGACCTATCATCCGTTGGCATGTGCCCTGGTGGCCCTTGACTTCTTTAGTGGCTTGTGATGACTTGATCCTTCATACTACCGTACTGGGTTTGTACAGGACCACTTTCTTCTTTCCCTCTAGGGTCATGAGGCAATACGGTATGAAGCAGGTGATCTCCTGTTAGGAGACTACGATACCAAATGTCGTAGCCTTAACCACTGAATTTGCTGCGGAGCGGGGAAAGTATTGGCGTTGCCGGCATCGTTGGACTGTACCTCGGGTGATTGCCCCAACTCAGGTCTCTAAGATCTTCCTAAACTGGCTTTCTTGTAGTGATGGAGAAGTGAGACGAGCCCTTCATCATGAGGAGTGGGACCAACTAAAGCCTAGATATGACTCACAAACAGGAGGCAAGAAAAGAAAGGAACTGTCTCAAATGGGAGACTATCACGTACTGAAGAGAGGCAAGCCCCCAGCTCAAGGAAGCGATCACATGTCGTCCTCATGCCAGGGTCCTTCAAATAAGAACTTTTCAATGATGCCTTCTAAAGGGAAGAAGGATTAATGTAGTTTTTTAGGAAAGCAAGTCTAGTTTTCAAAGGAAAATAATAATAGGAATTTGTTTACCTTACACCCTCATAGTTGCATTATTTCCTTAGGAAGTTTTAATTCTTGCAATGTTAGCTTATTCGTTCAGTTTGAATAAAGATTGTCCCTCTTTTGAATGAGTTGAAAGGAATTTTTGGATTGATTTTGGCCGGGCCCCTTTAAAAGGGTTACGTACGTATCCAGTGTGGAATCAGGCCTGTGTAGTTCGTTCAAATAGTTTACGAATTTATTTATTTATTTATTATTTTTTTTTCTAAAGTTTTCAAAATTTTATATATATATTAGACGGAACACTTCTTTAGTTCAACCATATTAGTGAGCTGGCCCATCAATATGCATGAGTCTGACGGCGCCTCCTGATAGGATGTCTTTTATGATGAATGGTCCGGGCCAGTTTGGTCGAAATTTGCATCTGGGGTTGGTTACTCAGGCTCGTAATTCTTTCCAAACTAAGTCCCCTTCCTTTAAATTTCGAGTTCGAACCTTTTTGTTGAATGCTCTTGCCATGCGTTGTTGATACATGTGGGAATGGTCTAGGGCCCGTAGGCGTCTTTCATCTGTGAACATGAGCTCTTCATAGCGGGCTCGCAACCATTGGGTTTCAGGAATTTCTCCTTCTAAGGCTGTGCGCATGGAGGGTAGTTGGACTTCTATGGGTAGAACTGCTTCCATTGCATAGACTAGGGAGTAAGGTGTTGCTCCCGTAGAGGATCTTATGGATGTCCTGTACCCCCAAAGTGCAAATGGGAGTTTTATGGGCCAATCTTTGTAGTTTTCTATCATCTTTTCAATGATAGTTTGAGGTTTTTTTTGGCGGCCTCTACTGCGCAATTGGTTTGGGGACGGTAAGGGAATGATTTGTGGTGCTAGATTTTGTAACTTTTGAGAAGGGTGGCTGTTTCGGCTTTGAAGTGGGATCCATGGTCACTTATGATTTCATGTGGAACACCATATCGGCAAAGGATGTTGTTCCTTATGAATTTGGACACTTGTTTGGAGGTAAGGATGGCATAGGCCTGGGCTTCAACCCACTTGGTAAAATAATCTATGGCTACTAGGATGTATTCATGTCCTCCCGAGCCCTTTGGGGTGATCTTTCCGATGATGTCTATTTCCCATGCAGAAAATGGCCAATGAGAGGTGAAGTTGTGGAGCATCGAGGGTGGCATATGCTGCAGGTTGGCATATATCTGACACTTTTTACACTTCTTAACGTAGTCGTAACAATCATTTTCCATAGTAGTCCAGTAGTATCCTAGTCGTAGAACCTTCTTGGAGAGCATTCACTCGTTCATGTGTGGTCCGCACACCCCATTATGTACCTCATCCATAATCTCTGCAGCTTCTTCGGCGTTCACACATCTGAGGTTAGCCCCGTTGTGAGATTTCTTGTACAAAACCCCCTTGTATTCTATGTATTGCGCCGCTAAGAGACGTGGCCCGTTGAGCTCTTACTGGTGCATTTTGAGGGTATACTCTTTTGGTGATGTAGTTGAAGACTTCTTGGTACCAAGGATCTTCTTCGATCGGAGCCAAAGTCACTTCTGTGTCGAGGTTGTTGCAAAAGGCTGGCTCGCGTCTTCTTTGTATACAAACAGGCATCATGCTAACCGGATCAGGTATTCGCAGTATTCGCAATAAACACTTGGATTTCCATTCTCTGGGATGAGCTCATATGTTGGTCCTACCGGATGTATGTAGCCATACGCCCTCATTTGTTGAAAGATGCGCTCTTGAGGCCAACGGGGCTGCCTTTGATCTAGAGCCAACTTGCCACCTTCTAGAAACTTAATTCTTTGTTCCAACTCCGCGACCGTTTTCTGCAGCTTTTCAATTTCTGAATGGAAGACCACTACATATTGAGTTAGGTGCTCAATATCGTCTTGTGATTCAGCAATGGCTTGGATTGGCTTGCCTGCGCTTGTATATTTGACGAGACGTGGTGGCTAATCTTGATCAAGGCCCACTTGGATCTTGGCCTCCCGGAATAATCGGTCTAATTGTTCTTCCAGATCAAGGGATTCATCTTGAGTATCTAGCACCGATTCTCTCATAGTTTCGCGAATTGGATACGTGGTGGTCACAAAATGGGTTTTGACCCTCTTAGCATTCTGGCCACTTTCCGACCCTGACATGAGGAGAGACTCTTTCTGTGTATCTTCAGTTGAGGAACGCTTGATGGACCATGGCATGATCTGAACGAGTAGAAGACCTTTTAGGATCAGAAGACCATGAGACTCTAACTTAATGAAAAATTGACCCACACGTAGAAAACACATTGTCCTAAAAGGGAAAAGAAAGTCCTTAAGCTTAAATTTCCAAATATTTCCCTAATATTCAAGGAAAACAAAGACAGTGAACGAAAATAACAAAAATAATGGAAAAGGATGACTATCCTAATTTTATTTTTTTTTAGACTCAAAGAAAATGAAAAATGGGAAAAAATGAAAAGAAATTTCGATCCCTTTTTTTTAATTTTTTTTTTTTTGATTTTTCAGCATCTTTGTTTTTGCCTTTTTTTTATACTTTTTTGATTTTTTTTTTACCGAATCTGAATTACATCAAAAGAAAAAAAAGAAAATACAGAAATAAGAAAAAGGGAGAGGGGAAATTGAAAGACTTACTCTTTTTTATTACTAAGAAGATCTTAGAATATATCATTGGGAAAATGATGAGTGTTCATTGAATTTGAATTCTCGCACCATTTTTGGGCATTAGGAACTAGCTAACAATAAAAAGAAATGACTCCTAGCACATAATCACGATAATCATGCATTCATGCAAGCCTAACAACATAGTTTACATGCAAACATGTGATCAGACGGGCATTATAACGACACATGCACAACAAGCAAGCGGATGCACGAATGTGGGTTAGAGGCTTTTGGCTCCTGTTAGGTTACCATGACAAATTACAATTTTCATTCGGCGGATGGTCGACATATCGATTGTAATTCTTTTCATCAACAAAGGATTGATGAGTCATGGGTGAGGAAGCGTCGATTTGCACGATAAGACAACTCTATATTCCTTTAGATATACGGGTTGTCTACGAGTTGCGACACAAACTTCCTCGTGGGTCGATAAGGGTCAAAAGGTTGTGCAAAAGCACATGCAAATGATGCAAAACTATGGAACATGTTACTAAACAATTAAGCAAACTGGACTTTCGAGTCTCAGCCTCTTAAATAAGTCCGTAGTGAAGTCGCCACTGTAAGGACCCGGGATTTTTCCAATCCTTGTTTCCACGAAGTGCGTCCTTATAGTAAATTTGTCAGTTGGGGGCTTAGATAAGATCAAGGGACCATCGAGTTAGAAAAGCTTTTGAAAACACTTGAATTGAATAAAAAAAACCATGAAAGAGGTCACAAATCTGCTATCGGCGTTTTATCGAAGGGACAAACCAAAGGGACAACCCAATAGCGCGATAAGTGAACTAATCATGTTTTTAGAAAGACTCCCTCTTATATAAAACATATAAGTACCCAAGAATAAAGGGTTCGGGGACGAAGGTATGAGGTGGGACGGTGTTTGGCACCCAACTCGCTCGTATTATGACGGCCTCTACTAACTCAAGTTTGCTTAATAATTTAAAGACATAATTCTCATGCACAACCGGATTAGCAACCTAGACTTAGACTATTAATTGGTGTATCACAAGCATCACAATATTTATTTTTAACCCTTATTTAGACATGCATTTGATTGACAAGTTGAGCAGCACAATGACTAGACAGACAATATTTAGGAAGCAATAAAAACGTGACCTAGCATGATATCTACATTATGAGTACTTAGAAAATAAACAATTAAGAAAGTAATTTAATTTGAGCCCTCAGGAATTTGTACCTGAACTGTATGCTATATTTGACAAGAATTGTAAAAATAGATCTCAAGTTTGGAAAAAAAAGAGGAAAGCTCGGTGTCAATACTCCCGAGAATAGAGGTTGTCAACTGTAGACTGTATGTTTTGAACTGAAGGTGAAGGGTTGTTTATATAGGGGTGGAAAAGTAGGGTTGTACGGTCGAATTGGAGCTGAAAAATGAGACGGGCTTGAAAAATGAAGCGGGCCCGAAGGGAAGTCAGCGCCGCTAGCGGCCCTGGCCTGGGCCGCTGACGGCTGTCAGCAGCCAGCTGGATGACGTCATAATGACGTCATCCATCCCATTTTTATTTTCCGGAGGATTTTAAATATTCCGAAAAACATGAAAAGACCGTTGTACCCCTGAACGGTAAAAGACGGTTTTACCCTTAAATCGCAACATGGCGGCCGAGAGTCGGAATGAGGCATGAAACGTGTCGTTGGACAGCTCTTGAACGGGACTTCTGAATGGAAAGGAATGAAGGAGTGTTTGGAGGGAAAAATCTGAGATCTTATCTTAACTATTAAAGCAAAATAGCAGTTGAAGCTTAAAAATTACTCCTTTCATCATCGGGCTTTTGCGGAGAAATCTGAAGACGCTTTTTTTGCGTCTACAAGTGCCCTTGTTGAAGAAGTCCTTGCTTTTCTCCTTTTATGGTGCTTGATCGTCCTCTATGAGCAATCCCACACTATTGAGTTGTGTGTATGAATTAATTGCTTTGTATTTGAGAGGATTCAAGTAAGGAGGTTGTATGTTCTTGATGAGTTTCCGAATTCGCTCTTCCTCGGATGGACGGTCGAGCATCTCGGCTACTTTAGTTCTCCATTTCTTAACCAAGTCAGTGACGCTTTTATTTCACCTTGCTTTATTGCTTCCAACTCTCTCATGGTAGTTGGTTGTATGACATTGTCGGCATACCAAGTGAGGAATAAGCTAGACACTTTGTTCCATTCTTGAATTTGATTGGGCTCAAGCTTGAAAAACCATGCCCTAACAGTGGGGTCCAAGGTTTGTGAGAAAAGATGAATATGAGGTCAGGATGTACTCCTCTTAGGCCCATTGCAGTGATGAAAGTCCTTATGTGATCTTTTGGATCATCAATCCCTTTGAAGGTCGAGACTTGAGGCATAGAGAACTTTTGTGGGAGTTTTCCCTTGATGTGAGAGGAATATCCTTTAGCATTGATCATGTAGTCACTTATGATCTTGTGTTGAGTTGAAGCTAACTTAAGGTTCTTAATTTGAGCACTTAGCTCTTCTACTTTGTCATCTCGAGGTGGAGGATCATCCTGGTTAAGAGGGCCAGCTTCCTTGTGTGATACCCCAATATTTTCTATAATTATTATATTGATTTATAAATGATTTATAAAAAGTTTCGGAGATTAAATCGTATATTCATTTAAGGATTCAATTTATTCATTTAAAGCCATAATAATATTAATTATTATCATGTGACTTTCATAAATTGCATTTATTAATTTTGAGGAGTTTAATTAAAATGTTTTATATATGAATAAGAATTATTTATATAGTTTTAATTAGTTTTAATTAGCTATTTAAATCAGAAAATTATTCAATTAATTCCTAAACCTAGTAGTCTTTGACTTGGGTTGACTGAGGGCCTATATAAAAAAAAGGTGAGACAGTTGATTAGTTTTGCAAGCTGAACCAAACCCTCAAGCTCTCTCTCTCTCCCGTTCTCTCTCTGTCACCGAAACCTCTCTCTCTCTCAAACCCTCACCGGCTCTCTCTCTCCACCGCCGGCCACTCTCGTCGGAGAACCCCTCACCGGAGGTAACCCTCTCTCCTCGCTCTCTCTTTCTCCTTCTTTTTCTCTCTCTTCACGCAGCTGCTCCCCCTCCCCTGTTCCGGCCGCCGCGTCGCCGTGAGCCATCACCTCACCACCAGGCCGTGCCTAGGTGATCGCCGGTGATGGCCCAAGGCCGCGTTGTGGCCCTGCCACTCTCTCTCTCTTCTTTTCTCTCTTTCTCTCCTTCGCACTCCCTTGCGATTTCTCTCTCCTCTCTTCGCCGGAGCTCCTGGGGCCACCACCATCGGCCATGGTGGCCAGTGCGTGGTGATGGTGGTGATGGGTCGGGTTATGGGTCCCATGCATGGGTTCCCGTGACCTAGACCTAGTTTTGAAGTTAGGGTATTGTTTTTATATTTTTCGTAATTATTAATTCGATTTTCAGTATTTTCGTTTTGATTTTTTTATTTTTCTGCACTCATTCGGAATCGGAATTTGGATTTTCAAAAGCCTAGATTGGTTGAAATAAATCAAGAAATTTAATAAAAAATATCAGACTGAGATTATGTTACTGTCTGTATTGTCGTATTTAATTAATACTGATTCCGTAATTGTTTCTAATTAGGACCTAACGAGCAAGCGTGATTATCGTCGATTGGTTGGAGCATATTTACTAATGCTAGCGTTTTAGTGGTAAGCGCTCATGCCTACCTTTTTCCAAAGCCCCATCAAAACTATTTTGATGTGTTATGTGCTAATTGGGAATTTATTGTGAATTTAAAATGCAAAGCATGATTAAATTATATCATCGTTATTATGAAATTTCTTAAGCATAATTACTGCTGTAAATATGAATTATCATTCGCATGTTGATGTTAGCATGTTTTGGGAATTAATTAGTCCATATGATGATTATTGGACAATTGTTGAATGGTGAAGCTCATGTGCAAAAGATGAGGGTGGCGGAGATGAGAAAGCTTCGCTGGATGTGCAATCTTACTAGGAGAGATAAGGTCAAGAACGAGGTGGGAGTGGCAGATATTGAGATTAAGATGCCGGAAACGAGACTTAGGTGGTTTGGTCATGTCGTGAGGAGACACCGTGACGCCCCGGTGAGGAGGTGTGAGAGGATCATACTTAGAGATTGTAAGAGAACAAGAGAGAGGCCAAAGAAAAATTGGGGGGAGGTGATTAGGAAGGATTTAGCCCTACTAGATCTTACCGAGGACTTAGCCCTTAATAGGAGATTATGGCGTAGTAGGATTCACATAGATGACACCATATAGAGGGTGTGCGCCTGTGGGGCATCGCCAATGATTAATTGGGTATTGGCTTTTGTTGTGTAGTCTTTCTCTAGTTAGGATTTTTTTGGGTACTGTTCATTCCGCATCCCTTTTCCTATTAATTTATTTGTTTGGACTTGTGTGGATTTTCATATTCTCATTCATTGACTTTCTCATGCATCCTTTCATTCAAATTATTTTCTCGGGTCTTTCGGAAACAACCTCTCTACTAGGCGACTAGTTAGGGGTAAGGCTGCGTACTTCTGGACCTCCCCAGAACCCGCCCTCGGCGGGACATTTACTGGGTTGTTGTTATTGTTGTTTGTTGAATGGTGAATTATTAGTATTATTATGCTATTAATTATATGCTAATTGGTATGAATATTATTGAGTGCTAGTGAGCACCTATATATTATCGTTAAATGTCTTGGATGATTTGTAAATTATTGGATATCATATTACCCTGCCGAAGTGCTGCCAAAATTGGGCTAGACATTACTTGTCATCATTATTGAATTATCGTCGTTATTGAATTAAAGCATGTTTAATTCTCATCATGTTGAATTATCGTTATCGTCGTTATTTACTATTCATTGTCAAGAGCATGAAATGAATTAGTAAGTCGTGGTCTCGTAGTACCACCTATCTCAACCAATGCAAATTATGTGAATTGAATTAAATGAGCGTAAGACTCCTAATGGATCTCTAGGAGTAGTCGAGCAATCGGGATTACATCTAATGGTGTAGTTCAAGGGATGAGTGATTCCCAAGTTACTTATGGACACTTGACAGTGTGTCTGGGACGGATCATCCCCCATTTATTAAGCCCTCTAGGCTCGTGTAATTGTACTAGAGGTATTGTGCACACTAGAGTCATTGAGTCCATGGAGTGATTGTATCTTCGATGAACAATATGGGTAATCGTTGTTCTACTCGCTCTCCTACATCTCTCTAATCAAGACAGATTGTCTATGTCGTATTTTGTATGATCACTATATAAAAATTGCATATAAAAGAATGTCGTTATGCGTATGCTTGATTATATGCTTATGTGCGTATGCAAACGAATTTCAATGATTCTTTTAAAACCTCAGGTAAGGTTTGCGAAATGTTTTTACTGGGTACGGATGATGTTTATTTAGTTTATCTGATTTTTGTTTCTCTTTTGATTCTTTTATTTTCTTTTTATTTTGTTTCCGTCACGGAAACCAAAGTGCAGGTTTAGTTTATTGAGTACATACAGCTTGGAAGGTAGAGTTGGAGTCGGTTTTTAGAACTGTTTCTGTTAAGATAGATCGTGGGATTATTTTTTTATTGGATTTAGCCCTTGAAGGCAATTTGTAATAAATTTGGTTTAATGGTTTTAGCTCACTATATAGACAACTTTGATATTAACTGTTTAGTTTGTTAGTTCCTTAGTAAGCTCCTTTTGATGCCTAGTCTTTCTTTCTGCTTAGCATTTACTCCTTAGTGATAAATGTTGCAGTGACAACCCTCGGGCTTGGGAGGGTTCAAAGGTGTCGAGTCATGCATAATAACGTCGATAGTTCCCAGGAAACCGTTGCGAATTTGGGGGTGTTACACCTTGAACTTGCTTTCTATCCATGTCACACGGTTTTTCATAGTTTCCATCATTTTCATCATTTCAGTCAACATCTCATCAGTAGTCTTAGGTTGTGGAGGTGGCACGTCATCTTCGGCCATTTCGGTCAACATAGAACAAGATGGTCGATTCGGAGGGGGAGTAACAAATACTGCATCAGACCTAGCTTTGCTCGAAGGGGGAGATTCCAATACAAGCTTCCTAACCAGACGTTGATTACTATGATCGTGTTCCCAACTTTTCAGACCGACTGTTTTCTTCCCAATCCTGGACAGCGGATAAGACTTAAAAAAAGGAAAGACTAACGAGTTCCACAAAAGAAAAGTTTTAAAGCAAAGATGGGAAATTCCTATCTAGAATATTCTATCAACATAGTTACCCTTGGGCACTAAGTAATAGGTTTATGTCAAAAGTCTCGACACGGGAAAAGAAAAGCAAAAGATATTATACTCTTTACTAAAAGGAGAGGGGAGAGATATTATCTCGAATCAATATGGGATAAAGCAAAAGATATTATACTCTTGACTAAAAGGAGAGGGGAGAGATATTATCTCGACTCAATATGGGATAAAGCAAAAGATATTATACTCGTGACTAAAAGGAGAGGGGACAGATATTATCTCGATTAAATATGGGATAAAGCAAAAGATATTATACTCTTGACTAAAAGGAGAGGACAGAGATATTATCTCGACTCAATATGGGATAAAGCAAAAGATATTATACTCTTGGCTAAAAGGAGAGGGGAGAGATATTATCTCGACTCAATATGGGATAAACCAAAAGATATAATACTTTTGACTAAAAGGAGAGGGGAGAGATATTATCTCGACTCAATATGGGATAAACCAAAGATATAATACTCTTGACTAAAAGGAAAAGGGAAATATTACCGAGATATTTTGACCTAGACTCACTACCTAAATAAAAGGAAAGAATAAAGCATCCAAATCTTTCCTAAGGTAACGAGCATCATATAGAACATTCAGGGATATTGTTTCCTAAAAAAGAAAGATTCTAGACTCAATCTTAAGACAAAATATAGACTCGAAAAAGGAAAAGATCCTAATTGGGGTCTAACCTAATATTCTATGACGAACAAAAGACTACGCAAAGATTGCATTCACATATGGGCAAACAGCACAACAACGCAATATGATATGATCATGAAAATCTAGCATGGACATGGGACTGAGTTTCAACCTAAAACATTGGTTCTAGTTTATGCAATGGGGTAGACTTAAGGGTTTTGGTCAAAACGTATTCATGATCAAGAATGTACTACAATCTGCGGGATGCGCGACAATGTGAGGCATTCTATTTATCCTACTCATCGAATGGACGAATACGTAGCAAGGTACATGAGGTGGGGGGATCCATATTTCTTGGCAAAGAAGAATCAAGTGGATTCTCACCAAGGCACTTCACCACACTCCATTGGCTAAACACTAATTTGAACTTGTAAAAACAAGCTCGGAAGTCGCGCAAGCGCATGCACATGAATGCAATGAATGCAAATTGATAGATGAATGATAAGTCACAAAATAATAATAAGAACACTCAAGATAGTGAACCAAGCAAAAATAATGAAAATGAATCGATTTTAAAGTTATACCCTCTTAATCATGTCCCCAGTGAAGTTGCCATTGTAGGCTCCGTATTTTTCTCCCCTCTTTTCCACGTGTCTTCCTTCGGCCCCTTACCTGAGTTCGGGCTTCGGGACAGCCTGGGAGAGCGCGGTGGTGTTCGAGTCTCGTGAATCTTTGAGTGTGAAGGCACGTAATGATTTATGCACCAAGGACATAATTAAGATTGTCGGAAGTCGCCACCAAATCTTAATGTAATTTGGAAACCTTGGAGTCAAATCGATAGTCTAGAAAGACGTCAACCCAACTCCTGTGCACCCCAATCCCTATTTGGGAAATTGACTTCAAAAATGAGTTCGGGGGCGTAGGTACAAGCTAGGAAGGTGTTAGGCACCCAACTCGCCCGTTGACAACAACGACCTTCACTAATCGATTGAATATAATTATTAGTGCTACGGTTTCAAACAAGGTTCAATTGTCCAAATTCCAAGTTTTAAACTAATGGATTGAACAAACATTATTATTGTGACCACTTTTAACAATAAGTTACATGCTTTTATTGCTAGAAAACGGTAAATATGCTAAAACCTGCAAGTTACACGACAAACACAAATTTATCCATCAATCCACAAACAAAGCATGATTCAATCATAAACAATAGCAATAAATAACAAAATTAAAAACATTTATTCATCCACTAATTAGGCTTAATACAATCACTTTTGCTCAAAACGCGCCATGCATGTACATATCACATAAACCAAAATCGTTAGTAATAACAAGCAATATAAATATTATTGAAAACCATCAGGTTGGATTACCTGGATGCTCACAATGAACTTATTGGGTTGTATTTCTTGAAATCATGCTCTTGATGAAATGTGAAGGCTTATTTTGTGGTGTTAGGGATAACCCTAGAGAAGGAATAGAGTCAGAATTTATGGTTTAATATGAGAGAGACAGAGAGAGAGAGACTTTCTAGAGAGAGAATGTCCAACCTCAAGACCAACCTGAGAGAGAAACTGCCAACCTCTCAAGGTCCCAAGCAACCTCTTCAGCTAAACCCTAAGGTTTGTTCATATAGAAGAGGGGGAGCTACCAGGGTTTGGCAAGGAAAACAAATGGGTCTCGAATTTGCCGTCCGCGAGAAAAGGTCTTGGCGGCCATACAGCTAGGCCAAGCTGGCAGGACCTGGAGAGGCATGCCTGTATAGGCACCTGATGTTCTTTTCACGCGGGGGGAGCCTTTTCCGAGGGGGTCCACGCGGGATTGACTGAGTTTTCTTGTTTGACCAAGGGTTGACTCATGGGTTTAGGTTCCCTTTCGGGGCCTTAGCTTCAAAGAGGCGTATCTCTCAGTTTTGGACTCCAATTGAATTGAGTCCAACTTGTTTGGATCACCTGTGTAAAAGGCTTCCACTGGTTAATTCAAATGAAATGGGCTAATCATCAGAGCAATAGTTCTCGTAACCCAACTTTGAGCAAAATCCAATCCTTTCATCATCGGATTTTTACGGGGACTTATTATAGACACAATTTTGGGTGTCTACAGCTAGATACAGGGTTCCCCAAGAAATCATTAGTGATAATGGGTCACACTTCATGAAAGAGGTAATTGAGCTCTTAACCCAGTTTAAGATCCAGCAACGAAAGTCGTCCCCCTACAGACCGCAAACAAACGGCGCAGTGGAAGCAGCTAACAAAAATATCAAGAAAAGCATCGAAAGAATGTCCGAAAATTATCATGATTGGCCTGACAAGTTGCCATTCGCACTTTGGGGTTACAGAACGTCTGTGCGCGCATCGAAGGGAGCAACACTATACTCCCTGGTCTATGGGATGGAAGCCGTGTTACCAATTGAGTTAGAGGTCCCATCTCTACGGATCGTTTTGGAAAGTCAAATTACAGAAGTGGATTGGGTCCAAGCCCGCTATGAGCAATTATTCTTACTAGATGAAAAAAGGTACAAGCTTTGCACAATGTGAGAATCTATCAAAGGAGACTAAAAAGCATTTTAACCAAAGTCTCAAAATGAGAGACCTAACTGGTCGGGTCCGTTTCTCATTACGAAGATCCTAACAGGTGGAGCTGCAAGATTGGCAGATTTGGATGGGATTGAGTCTAGTCAATGGATAAACATGGATCAACTAAAGAGGTTCTATGCTTAGGCAAGACACCCAATATAGCACTTTCGGGAGGCCCACACAAGGCTACATAATCCTGTAAAAAAAAAAAAAAAGGATTTAATGTTAAAAAAAAACGCACGGATAAGAACAACGAGCTGCCTGATTCGCCTGAAAGGATACGTTGGACAACCCAATTGCAATTGGGCCTGACCCCTTCATGATTTTCGCGTTCAAAAGTTGTTAAAAAAATATATAATCAAGTTGCAATATTAAAACAAAAATGAGCATGTCTCCATAAATAATAATAAAGTCCATTACAAAGACTTGGCAATTCCCAAATAATAAGGCAAAAATTAACTCTAAACCTAAAAAAGGGGGCACATAACCCTTATTGAATTTAAAGCAAAATAAAAGGCAATCCTAAGCTAGACATGCTCCAAAACAGTATTTCCTTAATAGACTACTCCGTAGCTTCGGTAGTAGGGACCGCGTCCTCCATGGGCTCATCCACCTTTGGGCCTTCCTTTCGCGTTCCTTGGGAGCCCACCTCTCTCAAACTAAAGACTCTTCTTTTTCCACCTTCATTAGAGGAATGCTTGAGGAGGCCTCATGATCATTGGCCCGAATTTGGGGCTGCACTTGCGGCTTGTTAGTTATCTTTTCTAAAGCTTTCTTGGCCTTCGGGTTGAGGATGCCCCTCACATGCTTAACTCCCTTTTGCTTACCCTTCCCTTTAAGGTCATTAGGGTTTGAGAGCCTTAAGCTAGCTTTGACCGATTGGGCCTTAAGATCGCTTTGTTCGGATTTTCTGCATGCACGATGACCCTCCGCGGTCTTGCAATCCATCCAAGCTTCATAGGCCGTAGGGGCCTTGATGTGAGGAATAGTCCACTTGGGACGACGATCCCATGCACACTCCCATGATCTCACCATGCTAATTGTCAAAGTCCGCGTAGTAGGAGCAACACTATCCTTTTCTGGGATGATTTGGCGTTTCCCATATTGCCGCATTATACGGCTAGGAAATATGTAAGTCAAGTTAGGAAGGCCAAGAACTTGGTAATATTCTGTTTCCTTGCTATATCGGATTGGGGATTTTAGGCCCCACCACTTGAAGGTCCATCGCAACAAATGGCATGCTTTAAGGTACCCACGCCATTCATCAAAAGTGGATTCATAATAAAGCCTCTGACGGGCGGGAAATTACTTTTGTTGATATTTGAGCGCATTAGCGGGCCTCTCAATGAAGCACATATGCTCAAGGAGCCATATCTACAAAAGAAAAAAAAAACAAGGCAAAACACATAAAATTAGATATCCATTAAAGATTCAAACTTTATGAAAAGCAATTTATTAAAACACTCACTTGAAGGAGAAGAGGGCTTCCCGTCCATCCACCGGGTGACGACTCTTGTTTCTTGCGGTCCAAGCAAATTAAAGTTTCACCAAGAACAAGAGATATAGGGGTAAAATAGTTTTGGATTTTTTCAACAATTCTAAGCATACAAGTTTTACCATTATTACCTCCAGGAACAAAGAGGTACCTATCCAAGAGACATAAGATAAAAAGTACGTCTATAATACGTCTCACCCATCACATCATGGTTATCCCTTACCTTGGGGAAAAAGATGCCAATTACACCATTGAGGTCTAACTCACCACTCCTAGCAACGGAGGAGGCTTGTGTTGGTGATAGACCAAGATGCCTTTTATAGTAGCCTTCAAGGTTTGCCCCGAACCATGGAGTAGCGGGAGCTTGATCATGAGGGAACCCAAGGATGGCGGCAAATTCTTCGGGAAGGGGGCATAATTCATTGTACCCAAACCGAAAGACATGAAGTTTGTCATCCCAAGACTCAACGGCAGCCTCAAGAAGGTTCCAAACGATTTGAACTTGCTTTAGGTGGAAGAGACCATTCAAGTGGAAAGGCACAAGTCTCATCCTCTCTTCAGGGGTCGTGGATTGTAACCACTTGTCAAACTGAACATCAAAACATGCCATGGCTGAAGTCTAATTTAATTGGGAGGTTTCTCTCTCTAAAAGATCTCTATCGCTAGTAAATTATGAAGGTGATGTCCCAAAACCGGACTAACCCAAGGCTTATATAGGGCTCGCACGGAAAAGACGAAAAAATAAGGCAACCCGTCAAAAAAGGGGCTTCAGCGGACCCTGGGGCAGCCGCTGGAGACCCGGCGGCCCCGATAGAGCAGCCCAGGCCCAGCGGCCCAACCGCCAAGCTTCAACGATAGTCCGCGGTGCCCTAGCGGCCAGCCGCTGGAGCCTGGTGGCCCCTATTTTCGCCTCCGCTGCTTCGCATGTGCCGCTGGACGCCTCCCTTCGGCCGCCGGGCTATTTCTCGAGACAAGACCCTTTTTCTCCGAATTTTGGACACATTCCTTGACCGATTTGGACTCCAATTGGCTCTATTTCCTATTTTCATTATTATTTCTATTTTGTAGTATTTCCTTATTATTTATGGAAGCTCCACAATTTTCTTATTTCTTTTTTGGATAGTTATCATTTTTTCTTCTTTATATCTTATTTATTAATCCCTTTTTACTTATTATTTCCATTTCCATTTTTCACCCCTTTCCTTGTTTCAATTTTTTTAGGGGGGATAGGGTAGACCCAGTATTTAACCTTTTGGCTGTACCAATTTTTTGCTAAATGGCTATTATTTGCGCTTTTGCTTGACTACTTGTGCATTTGCATTAGCCTAATTATATGGAGGGACCAATGAATAAGCAATATTTACAAGCAAAGTCCGAACGTTTGTTCAAAACAAATGTTCCAAATGTATTTCACACAAATACATTATCATAAAAATCATCACCGGCACCAACATCCGTGCGGGGCACCTCAAAGTGGTCCTCCGACCTTCGCGGCTCGTCACCAAAGATCGACGCCACGACCTGGCTAGGGTCAAAAGAAGAATGCCGGGCAGGCTCCCGGTATGAACTCCCCTCCCCGACATAACTCGAATCATACCCCCACGAAGAACGAGGAGGCATGGTAGGCATCATAGGAGCAGGAACCGGAGGCTGGTAGTAAAGACCGCCATATGAAGGATGCCCCGCATACTCGGGATAAGAAGGATACATCGGCATAGGCATAGGAGTAGGCTCCACATATGGAGTCATCCTACTCCCACCAGGACGGTCCGTCCGATATACAGGCACTCCCTCTCTCCTAGGATCTCCCACTGAGAGCTCCTCTCGCGCGAAGGGCTACACCCAGGAGAGATCACGACATCATCATCCGACAACACTACCTGTTGTGACCAACGAGGAAGGGGTCGAGGGTACTCAACCTGCAGCCCACCAAAAATACATAAGATACATTTCTCAAAGCATGTAACTTTCAAAATGCAAAATCAAGTTTACCTTGTCCAAGTCAGCTCTTGAGCAAGTACCCTTTGAAAGAGCCAGGGATATCCCGGACATCATGGCAAAATTACAAATTTACCCCTGGATTCCCAACTGGAAAAGGAAGGCTCTGGATGTCCTCATCAAGGTCCTCCGTCATGGGGACTTCCCCCGAACACTCCTTCCTGCCATAATCCCGACCTCGGACCCGCATATCCGGGACATCCACCTCGAGGATGTCAACCCGAGGCTCCTACAAAGAAAAGTAAGTTAGCATCCAACAAGATTGGAAAGGCATAGAATATCGAGCATTAAATTCTTACCTTCAAACCCACAAACGAAGGCATGAGGAGATCACGGTGGGACTGCTCATAGTGCCCCGCAAGGTCCTCCACAGGCTCCCTCAGATACCACATAGCATCCGAGCCCACCATGGCCTCCGCAACCTGCTTGTGAGGCAAGCACCTCACTAAGAACATGGTCGAAGGAGGACCCGAGGGAATCCTCGGGCCCGCCAAGTCAGTATAAACCTGACGGAAGATCCGCTCTCCTAGATACCACTCAAAAGAGAACGGACCCGCCATCAGGATCCTCTGATGGTCCACCGCCCTACGTGCTAGTATAGCATCCGAAGCCAACCCATGATACTTCGCCCATGGGAAGTAGTCAATCTGCGCAAACATGCAATATAAGATATTTCCACACCAAGAAATATAATCCATGCAACAAAAGAAAATACTACATTACCTTGTGCCAATCCAAGCGCAAGAGGGCCTCTCTATACTGCTGGAGAGTCTGTAGAGGCGCAGGACCCCTATGACGCCATGCCCTACAAATCGGGAAGTCTAACTCCCAGCCCGTAGGCGCCATGTCAGGGAAGTGCTCAAAAAACCAAGGCTACATCAAAACATGAAATTAAGCACCGCACACTTAAATCATGCAAATCACGAAAAGCAAACACAAAAAGCAAACGCACCTGCAACACCTTCCAAAAACCGCATAAGCTCACGGGAGGAAGAGTCGACTGCTTGTAACCCTCATCGTTCCCGCGGTAGGCAAACCGCATACATCTCAAGAGGTTGACGTAGCTCGGCAACCCCGAGTGTACTCTCTCACTCTCTCCCAGTCTGGTAAATATCATGAATATGCTCCCCCTTGTCACTAAAAATGGTGGTGGTAAGGAGGTAGGCGATAAACATCCTCGCCTTTTGCTCCACCGAGGTATTCCTCTTATACCTCGGGTCCTTCAAAGCAGTAAAGAGCTCTCTATAGGAACGATAATGGTGACCCCAAGTGTTCCCCCAGGGGCCAAATAGCTCCACCATCTCCCTCTTACGCTTCCAAATGGAAACGTCATAGACAATGGGCGTACCCACGCAGAGTACCCCGGTCAACATAGCAAACTCTGACGGAGTGATCATCATCTCCCCATTAGGGAAATGGAACGTATTGGTAGTGTCCCAAAAATGCTCCAAAGACAAACGGAAAATACATCTCTTGACTCACTCAACCGAGTCAGCCGCTTTCAAAAGGGGCCCAAACCCCGCATTCAAAATCGCATCCTGCACCTCTTTGGGCAAGATTTTATAAAGCCTCATTGAAGAGCAATAGTTTCCCTGGGCCTTCAAATTCCCATCGAGTTCCTATGGTCAAGTTTGCAACCCTTTAGTTTCACATTTCAATCAAATGTTCAACCCTGGGCATGTTTCTAAGTTCGTTTAAGCCGCGCAAGATCACATGGGCTACAAGCTTGACAATTGCATACAATCTCTACACAAATTCTATTTAAGAAAAAGCATATAAACTCAAAATTCAATGCATAAAACTATGAATTCAAAGTTTGAGGCTTACCACGAACTTGGAAGCCCGAGAGCTTAAATGAGTCGCCGGTCGGAAAATCAACTCCGATCGATCCCAAACAATGTCGGGCATCCTATCCGACCGGCTATATCGATCTTAAGGGAAAGCCACATAGGCCTCCTCTTTGAAGGCTTCACATGAGAGGGAAAAGCCTTGGTAAAAATGTCGATCTCCTCGACCTCCTCTCGCACCTCGGCCCTCTTACTCCTCTTCCTTGCCAATTTTGGAGCCATGGAAGAAGGATGAACAAAGCAAGCAAGAACAACAAGCCAAAAAGGAGAAATTTGGATTTTCTCTCTCCAAGGGTTTCAAAAACCCACTCTCAAATTCACCCCAAATTTGTGAGAAATCACAAACAGAGTTCAAATTATGCAAAAGCTACCAAATGCAAGCAAAAAGGAACAAATTTGAGCAAGAAATGAAGTTTGGGCAACAATGGAGGTGGAGAGAGAGAGTCTCAAAATTTTAGGGAAGAAATGACCCAAAATTCGGCTCTCCCCCAAATAAAACCCCAACCGAGCCTCTGAACCGGCCCAGCGGCCCAGTTCAGGGCCGTCCAGGCTCAGCGGCCCAGCCGCTGGCCCCGGCGGCAGAGCCACCTGGCCGCGCGGCCACCCTCATCACCCACGCACGGACAACTGAGCAGCTGAGCGGGCCCGATAAGGAAGCCCAGCCCTCAGCGGCCCTGCGCATGGCCGCTGAACCCAATTTCTCTTCCGCCTCTCACGGGGCGGGCCCGCAAGTTCAAATTCCGCACGGGATTGCATTTCTCGACCGTTAGAAGTCCGGGAGATACGGGCATTTCACCTAAAAATGACTCTTTTGCCCCCACAACACGGTTTCTTATCATAGGGACCAGGTATTATCTATTTTCGCAGGCACGGGCACAAGCACAGGCACAGGGATTCAATCTAATTTTTCGCAGGCACGGGCACTTTATCTAATTTTTGCAGGCACAATATTCTAAGACACAGGCATTACTGAAGCAGAGCTACGCAACGCTCTTCGATGTTGAGGCTATTATAATTAGCGTCACGTTGGCACCCACAAAGTAGAGCTACACAACGCTCTTCGATGTTGAGGCTATTAAAATTAGCATCACGATGGCACTCGCAAAGCAGAGCTATGCAACGCTTTTTGACGTCGAGGCTATTAAAATTAGCGTCACGTTGGCACCCGCAAAGCAGGTAACCCTGACCACAAGCAGTTAGGATCTACCTTTCTATCTTTTTTCTAACATAAAGCATTTAAAAAAAAAAAAGCACTGCAGGCATTTTTGGCAAATACTTTCACCTTTGCTTTCACAAGCTCGGCCAAAGTGGGGGCTTCTGTAGACACCCTAATCGGTTCTCAACCCCTGGTACCGCAACGCCAGATGATAATGGTAATGGATTAACATGGACGTAAGTAGAAAAGGACATTGCCTTAATCAGGTTCCCGGATCAAGAGATATCGTGTCTCGAGGATTTGGGTCAAAACCGCTCTATCCCGACCCCCTGGGTCACCCCAAAGGCAATTTCGTAATCTACTGAGCCCAAAAAGTCAAAAAACCCTAGACACGCGCGCACCTCCGGGCCCAACGGCTAACGTTGTCAGTCCGGCGGCACACGCGTGACAGCGAGGGCCCTCAGCGCAGCAGCTGGGCCCCGCGCCAGGCCGCAGTGCCCCAGCAGCACAGCCGCTGAGCTTCAGCGGCAGCTGCCTTCCAGATTGCCGCTTGGCCTGTTTTTAGCCTGGGCCGAGTTTTGGCACCAGGTTTCAACCCTAACCCCATAATTTCGTCCCATAACTCTTTAAATACTTTCTTTCACGCTCTTTTGAGGGAGGTTTGTCAGTTTATAATTTTGAGAGCATTGAGAGCACAAATTTCCCCAAATCATAGAGAATTCAGATTTTGAAGACTCAAGCAAGCCATTGCACCCAACCTAGCACCCAATATTGAAGAGCAATTCCAGTTCTGCTAGTCCCGTTCGAATAGAACGTCCAGGTTAACCATCTTTAGGGCCTAAATCCTTTATTAAATCTCTTGTTCATTATTTATAATCATGTGTTTATTTAGGTTTTGAATATGGTTGAATAAATTCGCATGTTTGGGTCCTTGTAAATATTTATGCATGGTTAGTTTATTTAAATTTTGCATCTTTTTATTAGTTTATATATGCAAGTTTGCATCTTTTTATAGTTTGTACATGCATGTAGCAACCTCCTAGGTTTATTTTAGCATAAAGTTGATATTTTTGCATTGTTCTTCCTTTGAAGTTACTAACAAATTTATTTATGTGCATATGCAATGGTTGGCGCGTTTAGCAAAGTGTGGTAGGGTGGGGCGTTAAATTATTGCTCTTATCTCTTGTTTATGCTTGATAATAGTATGCACGTAAATTGGACATAAATTGTGCAAAGTGATAATATAGGTAATTTGGTTGTCTTTAACCCGCCTAGTAAAAATAGGATATTGGACGACCGGATTTTTATGGAACCATATAGCATAAATAAATATTTGACATGGATAGGCTTAGTAGAGGCCGTTTATTTGGGCGATTTAGATGAGATTCATTTTGTTTATTTCATACCTATACCCCCGAACTCAATATTTAGCCCCATGGGTATGACTCAATTCCCAATAGGAATTGGGTGCACTTTTTGATGGTTTCCAATTGTTTCCTTAAAAATTGGTGGCGGCTTCATTATTTGCAAATTGTTATTCCCCATAATTAATTTAAATTGCATATGACGTATTATTTAAGAACCATTACTTCCAACTAAAAATTTCAATTAACACCGGAAAGACGAGGGTTCTTACAGCGATGGGCGGTGTTCTTTCAACCGCTGGACCCTACCTCCGGCTGAGCCGGTTCCATGGTGGGCAGACTGTTAAACAGAAAAGATAACTCTTCCCGAGGCCCCCGCCGACGTCTCCGGACTCCCTAACGTTGTCGTCAACTGCCATGTCACGGTTCAGGAATTTTAACCCGATTCCCTTTCGAAGCTCGCGCGAAACGCGCTATCGGACGAGCTTCCCAAGTCTCTTAGGATCGACTAAACCATGTGCAAGTGCCGTTCACATGGAACCTTTCCCCTCTTTGGCCTTGAAAGTTCTCATTTGAATATTTGCTACTACCACCAAGATCTGTACCGACGGCCACTCCGCCCTTGCTCGCGCCACAGGTTTTGCAGCGCTCGCCGTACCCTCCTACTCATCAAGGCCTGGCACTTGCCCCGACGACCGGGTATAGGTCGTGCGCTTCAGCGCCATCCATTTTCGGGGCTAGTTGATCCGGCAGGTGAGTTGTTACACACTCCTTAACGGATTTCGACTTCCATGACCATCATCCTGGTGTCTTAATCGACCAAAACCCTTTGTGGGATCTAGGTTAGCACGCAGTTGGGCACCGTAACCCGGCTTCTGGTTCTACCAGCATCGCCAGTTCTGCTTACCAATAATGGCCTACTTGGAGCTCTCAATTCCGTGGCGCGGCTCAACAAAGCAGTCACGTCATCCTACCTATTTAAAGTTTGAGAATAGGTTGAGGGCATTGCGCCCCCAATGCCTCTAATCATTGGCTTTACCTGATAGAACTCGCGTATGAGCTCCAGCTATCGTGTAAGGACCGGGGATTTCTACGACCATGGAGTGCGTCCTTATAGAAAATTTGTAAGCTGGGGGCTTTAGATAAGTTCCAGGGACCATCGAGTTAGAAAAGATTTTGAAAAGACTTGAATTGAATAAAAAACATGAAAGAGGTCACAAATCTGCTATCGGCATTTTATCGAAGGGACAATCCGAAGGGACAACCTAATAGCGCGATAAGTGAACTGATCATGTTTTTAGAAAGACTCCCGCTCATATAGAACATATGAGTACCCAAGAATAAAGGGTTCGGGGGTGAAGGTACGAGGTGGGAAGGTGTTAGGCACCCAAATCGCCCGTATTATGATGGCCTCTACTAAGTCAACTTTGCTTAATAATTTAAAGACATGATTCCCACACAAACCGGATTAACAACCTAGACTTAGACTATTAATTGGTTCATCACAAGCATCACAACATTTATTATTGACCCTTATTTAGATATGCATTTGATTTGACAAGTTGAGCATTACAACGGCTAGACAGACAATATTTAGGAAGCAATAAAAACGTTATTCTAGCATGATATCTACATTATGACCACTGGAAAATAAACAATTAGGAAATTAATTTAATTTGAGCCCTCAGGAATTTGTACCTGATTTGTAGGGTATATTTGACAATTGACTAGTAAAAATAGATCTCAAGTAAATAAAGAAGGGGAAGCTCGGTGTCAATACTCCCGAGAATAGAATAGAATTGCTTATGGAAAAAAGAGGGAGAAGCTCAGAGTCAATACTATGGAGAAGAGAGGGTGCCAACTGTAGACTGTGTGTCTTGAACTGAGGGTGGAGGGTTGTTGTTATAGGCGTGGGGAAGTAGGGTTGGGCGGCTGAAAATGAGCTGAAAATCGGATTGGGCTTGAAAAATGAGTCGGGCTAGAAGCAGTCAGCATCGCTAGCGGCCTTGGTCAGGGCCTCTAGCGGCCTCGGTCAGGGCCGCTAACGGTTGTCAGCTTGCCAGCTGGATGTTTGCCGGGCCATATCTCACTCGTTTGTGCTCCAAATTGGATGATTCAAGATGAGTTGGAAAGATTATTGGGTTTACTTTCAAATGGATTTGGTTTAAGGACTAAATGTTTTGTGAATATCTCGATATACCCGAAAGTGAAAGGAAAGGTCAGTTTTGGAGTACGCCTCAATGTTGGGCTCATAACACCTTGGTTGGAAATGTGGTGTGGGCTCATGATATGTCATTTGAAATCTATTTGAATAAGGAATCCAGAAATATGAGGCTCACAAATTAGTTCAACCAAATGAACTCCCAAATGGGGCTGGAAACACAGGTCATAGTATTCCGCTACATCCGTTTTGACCCTTAACTTCGTTTTGCCATAACTCTTAGGTGCAGAATCGTATTTGGACACGGAAGGAAGCATTGGAAAGCTCCTCAAAGGGGCTTTTGAATGAAATGGAATGAAGGAGTGTTTGAAGGGAAAACCTAAGACCTTATCTTAACTATTAAAGCAAAAATAGCAGTTCAAGTTTATAAATTACTCCTTTCATCATTGGGTTTTTGCGGAGAAATCTGAAGGCGCTTTTTTGGCGTCTACGTATCCTGAGGGAAACTTCGGAGGGAACCAGCTATTGAACGGTTCTATTAGTATTTCTCCCCTATCCCAAGTCAGACGAACGATTTGCGCGTCAGTATCCCATAGGGCCTCCACCAGAGTTTCCTCTGGCTTCGCCTCGCTCAGCCATAGTTCACCATCTTTCGAGTCCCGACAGGTATGCTCTCACTCGAACCCTTATCAGAAGATCAAGGTCGGTCGGCGGTGCACCCGCTAGGGAATCTCACCAAGTAGCTTCCTTGCGCCATACGGGTTTACTCGCCCATTGGCTCGCACAGATGTCAGACTCCTTGGTCCGTGTTTCAAGACGGGCTGAATGGGGGGCCCGCAGGCCGACGCCTGGAGAGTGCAGGTGTCGAAGCACGGCGTGACGGCGCATGCTGCCTACCACGATCGCGAGGATGACGCTCCCGGAAACCAGGGTTTAGCCACCCCCCCAATCCGCGTCGATCCGCGCCCCGAACCGATGAGCGGACCGGCTTTTGGCTGTTCCACATCCAACCGAGGCACATCGTCGGCCCCCATCCGCTTCCCTCCCGACAATTTCAAGCACTCTTTGACTCTCTTTTCAATGTCCTTTTCATCTTTCCCTCGCGGTACTTGTTCGCTATCGGTCTCTTGCCAGTATTTAGCCTTGGACGAAATTTACCGCCCGCTTAGGGCTCCATTCCCAAACAACCCGACTCGGCGACAGCGCCTCGTGGTGCGACAGGGTCCGGGCACGACGGGGCTCTCACCCTCTATGGCGCCCCTTTCTAGGGGACTTGGGCCCGGTCCGTCGCAGAGGACGCTTCTCCAGACTACAATTCGGACGGCGAGGCCGCCCGATTTTAAAGCTGGGATCTTCCCGGTTCCCTCGCCGCTACTAGGGGAATCCTTATAAGTTTCTCTTCCTCCACTTATTGATATACTTAAACTCAGCGGGTAGCCCCGCCTGACATGGGGTCGCAACGGTTGTGAGCGTTCGCCCGTGGTCCTTCGAGCTTCCCTGGCGGCGTGTCTGCGCAGCGCGATCCTGAGTTTTAACCCACCAATCGCCGCGGCTGCTCATCGTCGTGGGCTCCCTATTTAGGCCAGCCGTGCCCGGTGAGGCACGGGAGGCCATCCTCCTTCCCCATCCCACGCGAGGTGGGTGTGGGAGACGCGATGTTTGACGCCCATGCAGACGTTCCCTCGGCCTGACGGCTTCGGGCGCAACTTGCGTTCAAAGACTCGATGGTTCACGAGATTCTGCAATTCACACCAAGTATCACATTCCGCTACGTTCTTCATCGATGCGAGAGCCAAGATATCCATTGCTAAGAGTCGTTTTGTAAGTATGTACAGGTGCCACGCCCAACGCAGGCGAACCGGTCGTTGGAGGGCACTCTATGTGTTCATGTTCCTTGGCACTTTCCGCGCCGT
>CM076140.1:33795000-33820000 GCA_038025085.1 Tetragonia tetragonoides
CCACTCGCCTGCAAGACTGCTCATCCCGATGGAGATCACTTCCATACAACGTATATACCCTCCCGTCGGCTTGACGGCTCATCCCGAAGGAGATCACATCCATACGACGATTATACCCACCCGTCACCTAGACAACTCTATCCCGAAGGAGATCACATCCATCCGACGTCGGCTGGATGGCTCATCCTGAAGGAGATCACATCTTTTTGACGTCGTTTGAATAGCTCAATCCCGAAGGAGATCACATCCATCCGACGTTTATACCCGCAAGCCGGCTAGATAGCTCATCCCGAAGGAGATCACATCCATCCGACGCTTATACCCGCAAGCCGG
Organism: Tetragonia tetragonoides; assembly: GCA_038025085.1. Taxonomy (NCBI): domain Eukaryota; kingdom Viridiplantae; phylum Streptophyta; class Magnoliopsida; order Caryophyllales; family Aizoaceae; genus Tetragonia; species Tetragonia tetragonoides. The sequence continues at coordinate 33,795,334 of CM076140.1, forward strand.
CTAGATAGCTCATCCCGAAGCAGATCACATCCATCCGACGTCGGCTGGATGGCTCATCCCGAAGGAATCTTTCCGACGTCGTTTGAATAGCTCAATCCCGAAGGAGACCACATCCATCCGACGTTTATACCCACAAGCCGGCTAGATAGCTCGTCCCGTAGGAGATCACATCCATCCGACGTCGGCTGGATGGCTCATCGAAGGAGATCACATCTATCCGACGTCGTCTAGATAGCTCGATCCCGAAGGAGATCACATCCGTCCAACATTTATACCCACATCGTAACTGTTAGCCATCGTCAACCTCGACAGCGCCTGAGTGGACGCGACATGACACAACTCGGTGCCTAGTAGGCGCTTCATGCCGCGCCGCGTCACGTCGCGTCCGTCTCCGGCGCCACCTTCGTCTCGGGCATGGGGGCCAGTGCTTGAGCCGAGGTATCATGGGTGTCCGGCAATGATGGCGCACGACTTGACACTACTCGGCGCCTGGTAGGCGCTTCATGTCGCGTCTCTTGCCTTCCTTCGCCCACAACACTCTCTCAAGAAACTACCCCCTAAAGAGTCTTATAAGGTTTAGTGGTCCTGACAGGAGTAGACATGCACAGTGCATAACTTTCATACTGGGGTTTTTGAGAGTTTGGATAATTATTTTCCAAAAGTTCCACCTCAAACTTTTCAAGTATATTATTAAGTTACGGATAAACATTTTTTGTTTGTTTAAACTTTCATGCTAGGTAGCTATTAAATTTAAGTTTTAATTAAAAATAGGCTGAAAAATAGGAAATAAGTAGAAATAATATCAGAAAAAATACAAATCACTTCTAAAAAATTGGGAAATTATTTTTGAGACCTCACTTTAATTTTAGAAATAATTTTGAGTCCTCACTCCTCACTCTTGGGTGTAGGAAATTACGGCACTTACCCATGCTTCTGGTGTTCCGGCCCATACATTGGCATCCCGTAAAAACCCAATTACAAGCCTATCATGGACCAGATAACCGGCCCCGGGGGCTTCCCATATCACTTAGGGATGGCTCGTGCGATATGGTGTGAAAATGTACACCTACTGTCCGGAGCCTCTCGGAAGCCAAAAAAAACGTGGATTATATCCTTTGATTTTCGGCTTCCCAGGGCCCGGGTGTCATTTTTGCCCAAACATCTCCCAGGGGTCTATCATGACCCTAGGCACTCCGGGAGGGTCATCCTTATCCCCGAACTCCGATATCACCCATGACGCCGGTATTCGAACCCTTACATTGGCATCGCGTAAAAACGCCTTTACAAGCTTATCAAGAACCCAGTAACCGACTCTGGGGGCCTCCCATGTCCTCTATGGGTCTCCCGTGCGATATGGGGCAAAAATATTAACGTCAAAAACTTTGCGTCCGGAGGCCCAAAACACGTCCCTTAAAGCATTCCCAGGGACCGGTTGCCGTGTTCGCCCGAAATTTTTTCGGGGGCTCTATTATGGCCCTAGGGGACCCCCGGTGCCCCGGGAGGGCCATCTTAATCCCCGAACCCCGATATCACACATGTCGCCCGTTTTCAGGCCCTAACATTGGCATCGCAGAACTTAACAGGGGGTCATGACATATTTGCAAGGAACCAGTAGACTGCATCCTGTTGCAGAAAAGAAGATGGAATGAACCAGCTCTGGAAGACTGCACCAGCAGAGGATTCAGAGTACAGGACAGAAGCAAAGTAGAAGCAGGAAGAAGCAGATTCAGTGGAAAACAAGGAAATTCTGTAATCAGCAGCAGGTTGATGTAGCAAGGTAGAATGAGGAATGTAACAGTTCCAAGCAGAGTCGAAAAGCTAGAAGAAGTTGTAATATTTTTAGCTATATATGTTTTTGTATTTTGTTGCAAGTCAGAAATAATTTTTGCAAATTGTAATGCCTACAGAGATGGTGAGGATTAATTTTTGTAAATTGTAATGTGTACAGAGTTGGTGAACCACTGCCTGTAATGAGTTGCACCAGATTGAAGGGTTGTAAGGTAGTAGAGGGATGTAGCAAAAAGGAACCCTACCTAGTAGGTGGCCTTGGACCTACATTGCCTAAGGACTGTAATCTTGTGACATTACAAAGAGCAATAATACAATTTCTGACTTACACCAAAAAAAAAAAAAACATTGGCATCGCAGTGAAACAAAAATCAGATTAGTTAACCTAGAAAAATACAAAAATTGTTTCATGCCAGGGTGGGAATCTTACAGTAATCACAGTGAGCATAGATTGGGTAGAATATGGTTAAGATGGCTACCAAGCATTTTTAATGTGGATATTTTATTCTCCTCTGTGCAAATGATTATCTGTAAAGTAGTAACTGTTGTGAAAAAAATGGAATTTGTGATGAGCTTTGTTTATGGCTTAAATGAAAAGGAGGAAAGGAGAGTACTATGGAAGGACTTAAATGATTATGCAATTAATTGCAACACCCCATGGTTTGTAGGGGGGGATTTCAATAATGTACTGTACCCTGAAAATAGAAAAGGTGGTGCACCAGTCACTTATGCAGAAATACAGGAATTTAAAGAGTGCATAGGAAAATGCTTTCTCACTGAAATGGGGTGGTCAGGGTGCCAATTTACTTGGAATAATAGACATGAAAAAGGGGGGAGAGTATATTCTAAAATTGATTGGGCTTTTGTAAACAGTTTATGGCTCCAGGAATTAGATCAATCAGAGCTTGTATTCCTTCCAGAGGGGGTCTCAGACCACTCCCTAATCTGTCTGTCTCTCCATAGAGAAGACACAAAAAAAACCATACCCTTTAAATACTTCAACATGTGGAGCCTCCACTCTGAATTTCAAGCTAAGGTGCAGCAAGCCTTGAATTTCAGAACACAAGGCACAAAAATGTTCAGAGTGTACCAAAAAATGAAAAAGGTGAGGAAAGTGCTAAAAAAGCTAAATAGGAATGAATTCACAGACATCCTGGCACAAGCAGATACAGCCAGGATAGCCATGACTCAAGCACAGATTGAAGCAAACAATGAGCCACTAAATGAGTCAAGGCAACAGAGAGAATTACAGGCCAGGAAAAAATACAATGAGGTCAACATGGCAGCTGAAAACTTCCTACAGCAGAAAAGCAAGGCAAAGTGGATTCAATTAGGGGATGGAAACAATCAATTCTTCCATGCACTTATGAAGCAAAGAAGGAATAACAACATAATTCAATCCATCAGGACACAACAGGGTACCCTTTTGGAGGATCAGAATCTGGTTATGCAAGAATTTGTAAACTTCTACAAGGATATGCTGGGGGTAACAGGGGTCAGAACAAGAAAAGCTGAAGACAGATACTTCCAAGCAGGTCACAGACTAGACATCCACCAACAAATGAACCTCATAGCCCCTGTGAATACAGAAGAGGTGAGAAAGGCAATGTTTGCAATTGATTGCAATAAAAGCCCGGGACCTGATGGCTTTGGATCAGGGTTCTTCAAAGAAGCATGGCCCATTGTAGGGGAAGAAGTAACTGGAGCTATAATTGATTTTTTTGAATCATCTAGAATGCTCAAGGAGGCAAATGCCACAAACATATGCCTTGTACAGAAGATACAAAACCCAGAAAAGGTATCAGATTTCAGACCAATAGCCTGCTGTAATACAATATACAAGTGCATAGCCAAGATCTTGTGTGGGAGACTGGCAGTAGTCCTCCCTGAGCTAGTGTCTGTCAACCAGGGAGCCTTTGTTGCACAGAGGTCCATTGTCAACAACATCATGATTTGTCAGGACCTATTTAAGCATTATAACAGGAAACAATCGTCTCCTAGATGCTTAATGAAGATAGACATAAGGAAGGCATATGACACAATTCACTGGGGATTTGTGAAGGAAATGCTGCAAGGGTATGGATTCCCTGAAAAATTCAGTGGTTGGATACTTCAGTGCATCAAAACAGCAAGCTTCAGTATTAATATAAATGGGGAACCACATGGACACTTTATTGCTAAACGTGGCATCAGACAAGGTGACCCCATCTCCCCATTAATATTTTGTACTGGTAATGGAATATTTGTCAAGAAACCTGAAAATGGCATGCATGGACAAGACCTTCAGCTGGCACCCCATGTGCAAAGAGCTAGCACTAAGTCATCTGTGTTTTGCAGATGACTTAATGTGCTTCTGTAAAGCAGACACAACATCTGTGAGCATAATGATGAACAGCATAAATCATTTCTCAAAAGCAACAGGCCTGTATGCAAACAAGGAGAAATCAAACATATACATAGCAGGGGTGGATGAACAAAGGAAAAATGCACTGTTACAGCTCTCAGGCTTCAGAGAGGGTACCTTGCCCATGAGATACCTAGGGGTCCCACTGTCCCCTTCGAAATGGAGCAAAATAGATTGTGAATGTCTAGTGGATAAAATGTCAAAGAAGTTGCAAATTTGGGCTTCAAGGAACCTTTCATATGCAGGAAGAGTCCAACTAATAAACTCTGTTTTATTCTCAATTCATGTATACTGGTCTAGTATCTTCATAATGCCAACTGGAGTACTGAAAAGTGTGGAGCAAAAGTGTAGATTTTTCTTGTGGGGGACAACTGAGCAGAAACACAAGACAAGCTTGGTGGCGTGGGATATGGTATGTAGACCAAGAAACAATGGAGGACTTAATGTCAAGAACTGTAAATGGTTCAATATAGCCCTGAATGGCAAGCATATCTGGGATATTGCAACAAAAAAAGACACTCTGTGGGTGAGATGGATCAATGGGGTGTACCTGAAAGGTGTTAACATCTGGAATTATGCTCCAGTATGGGGCACCAGCTGGTACTGGAACAAACTGAACAAGATCAAAAGCTACTTCCAGGGGCAATACACAGCAAGGGGGGTTTGGAAATTTAGTTCTGATGGTATATACTCTGCTGGAAGTGGATACAGAATGATACAGGGTAACATGACAAAATGCAGGCATGCAGATTTGATATGGGGAAAGATATCCATGCCTAGACATAGCTTTTGCCTATGGCTAGCCCAAATGGATAGACTGTTAACAAAGGACAGACTACAGAGAATGGGATTTCTGAATGGGGATGCTTTGTGCTACCTGTGCAAGCAGGAACCAGAGGAACACAACCACCTGTTCTTCAAATGCAAAGTGTCAGCTGCAATCCTGGAACAATTAAGGGCATGGTTACAAATCTCAGCAACAGTAAGTACAATCCAGGGGATGTTTAACTGGATCAGCAGGCAGAAATGCTCGAAACTCAGAAAGGAAATATATGCATCAGGGTTAGCAGCAGCAGTATACTGGGTGTGGAGATGCAGGAATACCCACTATGCTGGCAAAGGCAATATACCAGTTCCGCAGATCATACTACAGGTTCAGCAAGCAGTCAGATGCAGAATTCAACAATGCTGCAACAGCAAAAGGAAGATCTCCAGCAGGGACAAGAGCTGGATAGGGGAAATATAGACTGAAGTTAGAAGATTATGCAGCAGGGTCCAGCAGTTCAGAAATACAAAAGATTCAGCAGGGGATCAACAGCAGGCTGCTGAAGATAGACAGAATGAGGGATCAAAGAATATGTAGCAGACCTGAAAGGCCAGGAAACAGCTGTCTCCGGAAGGAGTCAGTAGCAGGTTGCTGTGGAGCAGTGAAAAACAAAGCAGCAGGTTTCTGAAAACAAGCAGGAAGCAGACAGCAGAGCCCTGCAGGGGATCTGAGTGAGTAATGGAACTCAGGCAGTAGGTCTCAGCAGGGTATCTGTAGCAGGCTGCTAAAGCTAGGCAGAGTGAAGAAGAAATAAAATTCAGCAGATCAGAAAGAATGAGGACCAGAATGCAGCAATCAGTGAGGACCAGAATGCAGCAATGCAGCAGGCTGAGAAAGATCAACAGCAGGGATAAAAAATGGTTAGAGAGATTTTCAGCTGATCTGTGTACCACAGCAGACCCAGCAGATAGGCAGGACCAGACTCCAGGAGAGGTTTTTGCAGGAAAAAACAGAAGAAATGCAGGACTCCAGTACCCGTACAGGGAGCTAGACAGTAGAGTGATGTGGATCAGCTTGATTGGGCACAGCAGGTAGATGAAGCAAGAAAGAAGGAGGAATGAATCAGCTCCTGGAAGTTTTTGTTGTAATATTTTTAGATATATATGTTTTTGTATTTTGCTGTAAGTTAGAAATAATTTTTGCAAATTGTAATGTTTACGGAGATGGTGAGAAACAATATTTGCAAATTGTAATGTTTACAGAGAGGGTGAACCACTGCCTGTAGTGAGTTGCACCAGATTGAAGGGATGTAAGGTAGTAGAGGGATGTAGCAAAAAGGAACCCTACCTAGTAGGTGGCCTTGGATCTGCATTGCCTAAGGACTGTAATCTTGTTACATTACAGAGAGCAATAATACAATTTCTGACTTGCGCCAAAAAAAACATTGGCATCACGTTCAGTTGGGAGACGGGAACAATCAGTTCTTTCATGCAGTCATGAAGCAGAGGAGACAACAGAACAGACTACACTCCATTAAGACACAGGAGGGTGTCCTATTGGAAGACCAGAACTTGATTATGGAGGAATTGGTGGGGTTTTACAGGAAGATGCTGGGGGTTTCAGGTGTCAGGGACACTACAGCAGAAGAAAGCTTTTTCTTAGCAGGTCACAGACTAGACTTGCATCAACAGATGATCTTGAGTGCCCCTGTGGATGCTGATGAAGTGAAGAAAGCCATGTTTGATATTGACTGTAATAAAAGTCCAGGCCCTGATGGTTTTGGATCAGGATTTTTCAAAGGAGCTTGGCATATTGTGGGGCAAGAAGTGACTGATGCTATTATAGATTTTTTTGATTCCTCTAAAATGCTCAAAGTGGTGAATGCCAAAAATTTGTGTCTTGTGCAGAAGATACCTAATCCTAAGAAGGCATCTGATTTCAGGCCTATAGCTTGCTGCAATACCATCTACAAATGTATCTCCGAGATTTTGTGTGGGAGATTGGCAAAAGTGCTTCCTATGCTTGTCTCTGTGAACCAGGGAGCTTTTGTGTCTCAGAGATCAATAATTCACAACATAATGATATGTCAGGATCTTATTAAGCATTACAATAGGAAAGAATCCTCTCCTAGGTGCTTGATGAAGGTTGACCTAAGGAAAGCATATGACACAGTTCACTGGGGTTTTATCAAGGAAATGCTACAAGGGTATGGCTTCCCTGTAAAGTTCAGTGGCTGGCTACTTGAGTGCATCCAAACTGCTAGTTTCAGCATCAACATGAATGGGGAAGCACATGGATACTTTACTGCAAAACGTGGCATTAGGCAGGGAGATCCAGTTTCTCCATTAATATTTGTTCTGGTAATGGAATATTTATCAAGAATCCTGAAGATAGCCTGTATGGACAAGAGCTTCAGCTGGCATCCAATGTGCAAAGAACTAGCACTGAGTCACCTCTGCCTTGCTGATGACTTGATGTGCTTCTGCAAAGCTGCACCTGAATATGTGAGTATCATGATGAATAGCATTAACTATTTTTCACAAGCTACTGGATTGTTTGCAAACAAGGAGAAATCTAATATTTATGTAGCTGGTGTAAATGAACAAATTAAGAATGAGCTGTTAGGGTTATCAGGGTTTAGGGAGGGTACATTGCTCATGAAATATTTGGGTGTGCCACTGTCTCCATCTAAATGGAGCAAATTAGATTGCGAATGCCTGGTGGATAAAATGAGAAAGAAATTGCAGATTTGGGCCTCCAGGAACCTCTCATATGCAGGAAGGGCTCAACTAATTAATTCTGTATTATTCTCTATACATGTATACTGGTCAAGCATTTTTATAATGCCTGCTGGGGTGCTGAAAAGTGTAGAGCAAAAATGCAGATTTTTCTTGTGGGGATCTACTGAACAGAAGCACAAGACAAGTTTGGTGGCATGGGACATTGTATGCAGACCAAGGAAAAATGGTGGAATAAATGTGAAGAATTGTAAATGGTTCAACATAGCTCTAAATGGGAAGCATATTTGGGATTTAGCCACCAAAAAAGATACACTGTGGGTAAATTGGATTAATGGGGTTTATTTGAAAGTAGAAAATTTCCGAAACTATGTTCTTGTGTGGGGAACCAGTTGGTACTGGAAAAAGCTTAATAAAATCAAAAGCTATTTCCAGGAACAATATACAGCAAGGGGAGTGTTGAAGGGTGCACCTGATGGGGTCTATTCTGCTGCAAGTGGCTACAAAGTATTGACAGGAGACATGCCAAAATACAGACATGCTGATCTGATTTGGGGAAAGATAACTATGCCTAGATAAAGCTTTTGCCTGTGGCTGGCTCAATTGGGAAGACTGCTAACCAAAGAAAGGATGCAGAAAATGGGTTTCTTGAATGGAGATGCTATGTGCTACCTATGCATGTTGAAACCAGAAGACCATACCCACCTGTTCTTCAGCTGTAGTGTATCAACAGAGGTTCTGAATCAGCTAAGGGGTTGGCTGCAAATGTCAGCAAAAGTAAATACAGTCCAGGGCATGCTCAACTGGATAAGCAGACAAAGATGCTCAAGATTCAGAATGGAAGTGTATGCAGCAGGGTTTGCAGCAGCAGTGTACTGGATATGGAGATGCATGAACATCCAATACTTTGAGGGGAGCAGAATGACACTGTCGCAGATCATACAGCAGATTCAGCAGGTAGTCAGAATCAGAATACAACAATGCAGCAGCAACAAGAGAAAGATTAACAGCAAGGATAAGAGATGGATAATGGTTGTGTAATATGTTATTTTTACTATGTTATTGTAGTTGCTGTAAGTAGGAAATGTTTGTTTTTTCTGTTTCAGTTATGTTGAGCCACTGGTTGCAGTGTGCTGGTCTAGTAATGTTAGGACTGTTTGGTTTTTAGGGGATGTAGATCTTAAGGAACCCTACCTAGTAGGTGGCCTTGTATTTACATTGCCCTGTGGGCTGTAATCTTGCTACATTACAACTAGTTTTTAATACAATTCTGATTTGCACCAAAAACATTGGCATCGCATAAAACCGCCCTTACAAGCCTATCAGAGACCCAATAACCGACCCTAGGGGCCTCCCATGTCCCATAGGGTTCTCCCGTGCGATATGGGGCGAAATTATTAACGTCGAAAACATTGCGTCCGGAGGCCCAAAACACATCCCCTAGAGCATTCCCGGGGGTCGGGCTCCGTTTTCACCGGAAATTTTTTCGGGGGCTCTATTATAGCCCTAGGGGTCCCCCGGTTCCCCGGGATGATCATCTTAATCCACGAACCCCGAACCCTGATATCACACATGTCGCCCGGTGTCGGGCCCTAACATTGGCATCGCGTATAACCTCCCTTAAAATCTTATCAGAGACCCAATAACCGACCCTAGGGGCCTCCCTTGTCCCATAGGGGTCTCCCGTGCGATATGGGGCGAAAATATTAACGTTGAAAACTTTGCGTCTGGAGGCCCAAAACACGTCCCCTAGCGCATTCCAGGGGGTCGATTGCCGTTTTCGCCAGAAGATTTTTCGGGGGCTCTATCATAGGGGCCCCCCGGTGCCCCGGGAGGGGCACCTTCATCCCCAAACTCCAATATCACACATGTCGCCCGTTTTCGGGCGCTAACATTGGCATCGTGAGGGGTCTGGAAAAGAGATGCAGATGGTTGCTATACAGCTGCAAGGGGATACAGCACTTTGATGGGAGATATGCCTAAGTATAGACATGCCAACCTGATTTGGGGAAGGGTAACAATGCCAAGACACAGCTTCTGCCTATGGTTGGCTCAGCAGGGAAGATTGTTAACTAAGGACAGAATGCAGAACATGGGCTTCCTGAATGGGGATGATGTATGCAACCTGTGCAAAGCAAAACCAGAAGACCACAATCACCTTTTCTTCACATGTAACATGGCTGCAGGTGTTTTAGGGCAAGTGAGAAGCTGGCTACAAATTACATCAAGAACAAACACAATTCAGAGCTTGCTGAACTGGATAAGTAGGCAGAAATGCTCAAACTTCAGGAAGGAAGTGTGTGCAGCTGGGCTAGCAGCAGCTGTATACTGGCTGTGGAGAAGCAGGAATATTAAACATTTTGTGGGAAGCATTCTTTCTGTGATGCAGATCATGCCGCAGATCCAGCAACCAGTGAGGGTCAGAATACAACAGTGCAGCAGACTGAGAAAAATCAACAGCAAGGACAAAAAATGGTTAGAGAGAATTTAATTGCTCTTGCACCACAGTAGACTCAGGCAAACAGGCAGGACTGCACCAGATGAGCAGCCAGTAGAGACAGCAGGACATCAGTACCTGTATAGGAATCAAAACAGCAAACAGCAGGAGGAAGACAGCAAGTTGTGATTGCAGGAAAAAAAGGAAAATACATTAGCTCAGGAAGATTGCCCTAGCAGAGGACATTGAGGAAAAGAGTAATAGCAAAGCAGAAGCAGGAGGAAAAATCCAGTGGAAAAAAGGAAAAGAAAACTGTAATAATTAGATTGTTATGTATTTTGTATTTTGCTGTAAGTCAGGGATGTTTTTTGTATTTTGTATCTGTTTTTTCAGATAAAGGAACCACTGCATGTAGTGAGTTACCCCTAGGAGAGTAGTGTTGTAAGGAACAAAGGGATGCAGAGGAAGAGGAACCCTACCTAGTAGGTGGCCTTGGAATTGCATTACCTATGGACTGTAATCTGTGTAACATTACAGTAAGCAATAACACAATTTCTGACTTGCACCAAAAAAAAAAAAAAACATTGGTATCGCGTAAAATCACCCTTACAGGCCTATCAGAGACCCAATAACTGACCCTAGGGGCCTCCCATGTGCCTTAGGGGTCTCCCGTGCGATATGGGGCGAAAATATGAACGTTGAAAACATTGCCTGCAGAGGCCCAAAACACGTCCCCTAGAGCATTCCCGGGCCCCGGTTGCCGTTTTCGCCCGAAATTTTGTCGGGGGCTCTATTATGGCCCTATGGGACCCCCGAGGCCTCGGGAGGGTCACCTTGATTCCCGAACTCCTATATCACCCATGTCGCCCATTTTAGGGCTTTAACATTGGCATCGCGTAAAACCGCCCTTACAAGCCTATCAGGGACCCAATAACCGACCCTAGGGGCTCCCATGTCCCCTAGGAGTGTCCCGTGCGATATGGGGCGAAAATATTAACTTCGAAAACTTTGCGTCCGGAGGCCCAGAAAATGTCCCCTAGAGCATTCCCGGGGCATGGGTGCTCACGGGGCCCGGTCATGGTGTTACAGGGTGCTACATGGTGCTGCAGGGTGCTGCAATGCATGGGTCATGGTGCTGCACGGTGCTGCATGGTGCTGCAACGCATGGGTCATGGTGTTGCATGGTGCTGCAACGCATGGGTCATGGTGTTGCATCATGCTGCAACACATGGGTCATGGAACGCATGGTTCATGGTGCTGCAACGCATGGGTCATGGTGTTGCACGTGCTGCAATGCATTGAAACGCAAGGGTCATGGTGCCGCAACGCAAGGGTCATGGTGCTGCAACGCATGGGTCATGGTGTTGCATCGTGCTGCAACGCATGGGTCATGGTGTTGCATCGTGCTGCAATGCATGGGTCATGGTGCTGCATGGTGTTGCATCGTGCTGCAACACATGGGTCATAGTGCTGCAACGCATGGGTCATAGTGCTGCAACGAATGGGCCATGATGCTGCATCGTGGGACACGGGTGATGCAACGCCATGGGTCATGGTGCTGCGTCATGGGACAAGGTGCTGCGTCATGGGACATGGGACAAGGTGCCGCGTCATGGGACATGAGACAAGGTGCTGCGTCATGGGACACGTGACATGGGACAAGGTGCTGCGTCATGGGACATGGGACATGGGACAAGGTGCTGCGTCATGGGACATGGGACAAGGTGCTGGGACATGGGATATATTCTGGGTCATGGGACATGGGACAAGGTGCTGCTTCATGGGTCATAGGACAAGGTGTTGCGTCGTGGGTCATGGGATAAGGTGCTGCAGTGCTGTGGGACAAGGTGCAGCTCTAACACCCCCGAATTTACAATGGTTTCCTGAGAACTATTCATGTCATTATACATGACTCGACACCGCTGAACCGTCCCAAACCCGATGGTTGTCACTGCAAGATTTATCACTAAGGAGTAAATTCTAAGCAGAAAGAAAGACGAGGCATCAAAAGGAGCTTACTAAAGAACTAATCAATCTAAAACAGTTAATATAAGAGTTGTCTATATATTGAGCTAAAACCATTAAACCAAATTTATTACAACTTGCCTTCAAAGGCTAAATCCAATAAAAATAATCCCAAAATCAAACCGAACAGAAACAGTTCTATAAACCGACGCCAACTCAACCTTCCAAGCTGTACGTCCTCAATCAACTAAACCTGCACTTTGGTTTCCGTGACGGAAACAAAATACAAAAGAAAAGAAAAGAAACAAAAGAGAAACAAAACTCAGATAAACTGAATAAACGTCATCCGTACCCAGTAAAAACATTTCGCAAACCTTACCTGAGGTTTTAGAAGAATCATTGAAATTCGTTGCATACACACATAGGCAGATAATCAAGCATACGCATAACGACATTCTTTTACATACAATTCTTGTATAGTGATCATACGAAATATGACATAGACAATCCTTTTTGATTAGAGAGATGTAAGAGAGTGAGTAGAACAGCGATTACCCATACTGTTCATCGAAGATACAATCACGCCATGGACTTAATGACTCTAGTGTGCACACTACCTCTAGTACAATTACACGAGCCTAGAGGACTTAATAAATGGGGAATGATCCGTCCCAGACACACTGTGAGGTGTCCATAAGTATTTTTGGAATCATTCATCCCTTGAACTACACCATTAGGTGTAATCCCGATTGCTCGACTACTCCTAAGGATCCATTAGGAGTCTTACTCTCATTTAATTCAATTCACATAATAATTTGCATTGGTTGACAGAAGTGGTACTACGAGACCAGGACTTACTAATTCATTTCATGCTTTTGACAATGAATAGTAAGTAACGACGATAATGATAATTCAATACGATGAGAATTAAACATGCTTTAATTCAATAACGACGATAATTCAATAATGATGACAAGTAATATCTAGCTAAATTTCGGCAACACTTCGGCAGGGTAATATGATATCCAAAAATTCACAAATCATCCAAGACAATCAACGATAATAGATAGGTGCTCACTAGCACTCAATAATACCCATACCAATTAGCATATATTTAATAGCATAATAATACTAATAATTCACCATTCAACAATTGTCCAATAATCATCATATGGACTAATTAATTCCCAAAACATGCTAACATCAACATGCTAATTATAAAATATATTTACAGCAATGAACATGCTTAAGAAATGTCATAATAACGACGATATAATTTAATCATGCTTTGCATATTAAATTCACAACAAATTCCCAATTAGCACATAACACATCAAAATAGTTTTTGATGGGGCTTTGGAAGAAGGTAAGCATGAGCGCTTACCACTAAATATTAATCTGATATTTTTATTAAATTGATTGATGTATTCCAACGAATCTAGGCTTTTGAAAATCCGAATTCGGGTTCCAAACGAGTGCAGAAAAATAAAAACAAGAAATCAAAATTGCTGAAAATACTAAAAACCTGCACGATGATTTGCGAAAACGCGAAACTCTAAAACCACGTCCGTGGTCCACACGCCTCCACCACGACCACCACCAATGGCAGTCCGGTGACCCTCCGACCACCCACCAGCGCAGGTGGTGGTGGTGGGTCCACCGTGGTGGTTCACGGTGTGGCAAAACGAAGAGAGAGAAATAGAGAGCGAAAGAGAAAGAGAAAGACAAAGAAAGGGAGAGAGAGGTTGAGGCTGAGCAACCAGCCCGGAGACTCACCGGAGATGACAATGGGTGGCCGGAAAGGTGGCCCCTTGGTGGTTCACGGCTGCAACAGGACAGAGAAAGAGAAAGCCATGGAGAAAGGGAAAAAGAATGTGAGAAAGATAAAGGGTAAGAAAGAGAGAGAAAGAAGAGGAGAGAGAGAGAGCTTTACCAAGGCCATGGTGATGGCGGCGAGAGAGCTTTATCAGGAGCTTTATCAGGAGAGAGAGAGAGATAGAGAGGAGAGGAGAGAGAGAGAGCTTTATCAGGAGAGAGAGAGAGATAGAGAGAGAGCGAGTCGGCGGGTGAGAGAGACTCAGTTGTGAGGGTTTGCAAACTGGATAACGAACCCTTCACTTTGTTTATATATGCACCCACAAGTCAAGGTAGGAATAAAAGAAATATTCCCATTAAAATAATTGAATAAAATGCTCCCCGAATATATAATAAAAGGAATGTGAATTCTCTCGATCGTTAAAATCATTTAAATAACACTTTCAAATAATTTTCTTATTTCAATTGCTAATTAAAACAATATGAATAATTCTTATTCATATATAAAACATTTTCATTAAACTCCTCAAAATTAATAAATGCAGTTTATGAAAGTCCCATAATAAATATTAATATTATTATGGCTTTAATTGAATAAATCGAATCCTTGAATATAATTACGATTTAATCTCGAAAACTATTTATAAATCATTTATAAAGCAATATAATAATTATAGAAAATATTGGGGTATCACAGCAGTGCCATGGGACAAGGTGCAGCGCCATAGGACATGGGTCATGGGACAAGGTGCTGCAGCGCCATACGACAAGGTGCTGCAGCGCCATGGGACAAGGTGCCTCTAGGACATGTTCTTCATACTTGGGATGTTTTCTTACTTAGCACGCACATGAGGCCTCTTTCCTTGTCTCTTGTCTCTTGCGTTCATGCTTAGCCCTTGTATCCTTTTTACTAACCTCTTTTTTACCCAACATAGCAAGAATTGGAGATTTGGGGGGAAGGGGGGAGGGACGAATCGAACCAACTAGGGCTGAATCTCAGTGGATCGTGGCAGCAAGGCCACTCTGCCACTTACAATACCCCGTTGCATATTTAAGTTGTCGGCAAAGGATTCAACTCGCCACTCGATAGGAATTGTACTTCAAGGTGGCCCTCGCGGCACATCCGCCGCGCTGGCTTAGTCTACGACACGTGCCCTTGGGGGCCGAGGCCCCTACTGCGGGTCGGCAATCGGGCGGCGAGCGCATGCGTCACTTCTGGCCCGGATTCTCACTTAGAAGCGTTCAGTCATAATCCAGCACATGGTAGCTTCGCGCCAGTGGCTTTTTAACCAAGCGCGATGACCAATTAGGTGAATCAACGGTTCCTCTCGTACTATGTTGATTTACCATCGTGACACTGTCATCGGTAGGGTAAAAATAACCTGTCTCATGATGGTCTAAACCCAGCTCACGTTCCTTATTGGTGGGTGAACAATCCAAGACTTGGTGAATTCTGCTTCACAATGATAGGAAGAGCCGACATCGAAGGATCAACAAGCAACGTCGCTATGAACGCTTGGCTGCCACAAGCCAGTTATCCTTGTGGTAACTCTTTTGACACCTCTAGCTTCAAATTCCAAAGATCTAAAGGATCGTTAGGCCACGTTTTCACCCTTCGTATTCATACTGAAAATCAGAATCAGACGAGCTTTTACCCTTCTGTTCCACACGAGATTTCTGTTCTTGTTGAGCTTAGCTTAGGACACCTGCGTTATCTTTTAACATATGTGCCACCCCAGCCAAACTCCTCACCTGACAATGTCCTCCGCCCGGATCGGCCCGCAATGCGTGCCTTAGGTCTAAAAAGAGGGGTAGTGCTTCGCCTCCGACTCACGGAGTAAGTAAAATAACTTTAGAAGTAGTGGTATTTCACTTATGCCGAAGCTCCCACTTATGCTACACCTCTCAAGTCAGTTCACAAAGTCGGACTAGAGTCAAGCTCAACAGGGTCTTCTTTCCCCGCTGATTCTGCCAAGCCCGTTCCGTTGGCTGTGGTTTCGCTGGATAGTAGACAGGGACAGTTGGAATCTCGTTAATCCATTCATGGGCGTCACTAATTAGATGCCGAGGCATATGGCTACCTTAAGAGAGGCATAGTTACTTCCGCCGTTTACCCGCGCTTGGTTGAATTTCTTCACTTTGACATTCAGAGCACTGGGAAGAAATCACATTGCGTTAACATCCGCAGGGACCATGATTCGCATCATACGTGGTTTCGCTGGTTGTTGATGAGTTGGTTGAGAATAAGTTTGACGATCTTGGGCATCATGATTCGGTTCCCCCCGAATCCATAAGCATGCCAATTTCAATAAATGTGCATTTTCATATTAATCTGCCTCTCGATAACTCCCTTGGATATGCATATGTGAAACCCAATGATGTATTAGAGATTCATGATTCTTGTATGCATCGAGTTTATGAGCATATCATAGGTGACAAGTCTAACAGGTTTTATGGTGAGAATCATGAGTTTAGTTTGTGGGAAGCTTCATCTTGCCATTTTGACTTTTCAAGGGCATTTCACAAGTTCAAGAGGACATTGGCTATTTATTATTTCTTTGTGATAATGATCTCTAACTTGTACTCTTTTGAGATGTTTGCAAGTGCCTTTGACAAAATGCTACGGACATTAGCTTGTAACGATCAATTCAAGGAGAGGATGATGAATGGGAAAAAAAAAAAAAGGAGTACCACCACTAGGCCAATATGATTTGATACACAAATCATCCCCTTACCATCCCCAAACCAATGGCGCAGTAGAAGCCGCCAACAAGAACCTCAAGACTATCATTGAAAAAATGATAGAAAACTACAAAGATTTACCTGTCAAACTTCCGTTTGCCCATTGGGGGTATAGGACATCCATAAGATCTTCCACGGGAGCAACACCTTATTCCCTAGTCTATGGAATGGAAGCAGTTCTACCCATAGAAGTCCAACTACCCTCCATGCGCATAGCCCTAGAAGGTCAATCCTGAAACCCAATGGTTACAAGCCCGCTACGAAGAGCTCATGTTCACGGATGAAAGACGCCTACGGGCCCTAGACCATTCCCACATGTACCAACAACGCATGGCAAGAGCATTCAAAAAAAAGGTTTGACCTCGCAATTTAAAGGAAGGGGATTTAGTTTGGAAAGAATTACGTGCCCCAGTTACTAACCCCAGAGGCAAATTTCGACCAAATTTGTCCGGCCCGTTCATCATCAAGGACATCCTGTCAGGAGGCGCAGTCAGACTCATGGATATTGATGGCATCGAGTTCAGCCAGCTCACTAATATGGATCAACTGAAGAAGTGCTACGTCTTAAATAAAAAATTCCGAAAATTTTAAAAAAAAAAAAAAAAAAGGACGTACACAACCTGAACGAACTACGCAGGCTTGATTCCACACTGGATACGTAGGTAACCCTTTTAAGGGGGCCCGGCGAAAATCAATCCAAAATGCCATTCAAGTCATTCAAAAAGGGATAATCTTTATTCAAACTTAATGAATAAGTTTACATTGCAAGAATTAAACTTCCTAAGGTTACAAAAAAATAATAATAATGCAACTATGAGGGTCTAAGCAAAACACATTCTTATTTTTTTTTTTTTTCAAAACTAGACTTGCTTTCCTAGAAAACTACTTTAATCGTTCTTCCCTTTAGAAGGTTTCGTTGAAGAGTTCTTCTTTGAAAGACCCTGGCTTGAGGCAACCTATGATCGCTCCCTTGAGCTGGGGCCTTGCCTCTTTTCCGTACGTGATAGCCTCCCATTTGAGGCCTTTCCTTTCTTTTCTTGCTTCCTGTTTTCGAGTCATACTTAGGCTTTAGCTGGTCCCACTCCTCATGATGAAGGGCTTGTCTCGCTTCTCCATCATTGCAGGAAAGCCAGTTCAGATAGATCTCAGAAACTTGAGTTGACGTAATCACCCGAGGTACAGTCCAGCGGTGCCGGCTACGCCAATACTTTCCCCACTCCGCAGCAAATTCAGTGGTCAAGGCTACGACATTTAGTCTCGTAGTCTCCTGACGAGGGATCACCTGTTTCAAACCATACTGCCTCATGACCCTATAGGGAAAGAAGAAGGTAGTCCTATATAGACTCAATATGGTAGTGAAAGGAATAAAGGTATCAACAGGCCACCAAGGAGGTCAAGCTCCACCAAGGCACATGCCAATGGATGACAGGTCCCGCATGGAAAAAGGCATCCCATTCAGCAAGGAAATTTTCAGAATATAGCCTTTTTCTAACCAAGAAGCTAGCAGCGGTATAGGTTTTCTTTGACCAAGTCCAAGGAACACGAACTATCAAATTATCTGGCGACTCTATCAGCCTCAAATGCTCACATAACCAAATTTGAAGTAGCAGGGGCTGCCGGAAAAAGCTTGTTGAGGAGATATTTTCAACATGTCGAGCCCCATGATAGTCTCTCCTACAACCAGATGCAAAGGAGAATGCCCTTCAACCATTTGATTGACCACTCGCAGCAACGAGGCTCGACCCAAGTTAGAAGATTCTGCATTAACAAACAGTAGGCGGTTTAATAGGCAAAGCACAAAAGCTGGTCGACGACAACGCCTGAATATTACATCGTTTTCAGATGAAATAGCAAACTTTTTGCAGAGTTCAACCAAGTCCACATCGACACCAAGACCATACTTTTGGCTTCTGCAGATGAAAAACCCAAGGATTTCCTGTACTGATCCTTAAAACCATCTCTCAAATAAGGCACAGTTGGGGGAAGAGCATCAGGCATGTCAGTAATCGCAGCAAATTCCTCAACCAAAGGGCATAGTTCAGAGTTACCAAAACGGAAAACATGCAGTTCGGGGTCCCAAAAATTCAAAGCAGATCGAAGAAGGGGGGCACAATATTTTGGTTGGTTTAAAAGTCAACAGGGTAAAAACGTGAAACGGGGCTAGTTAAAGTTTATCGTCTACAGAAAGATTTTTGCACCAGGCATCGAACAGGTTCTCAAAGGACTTCACCATGATAGAAGATTGGGAAAATTTGAGGAAACTAAGGTCTGAAAAATGATACAACGTCAAGTATCCCGTAAATCCTATATATAGGAAAAAGCGCGGGCCAAAGAGATCAGATATCCACAAAAAAGCCCAAACCAGAGCTGTCAACGACTCTGGTTAGCGCCGCTAGCGGCCCAGACCAGCGCCGCTAGCGGCCCAGACCTTGGGCCGATCTGAATTTTTCCTTCGCTCCAGCTCGCTCCACTGCTCCGGTCTGAAAGATTAAAGCTCAGTTTTGATACCCGCATTGAAATTCAAGTCCCGAGACTCTCCTAGTTTTATCTTTTTCAATTTTTTTTTTATTATTTTCCATTTTTTTAGGGGGTATAATATGTGTAATTTTTGCTTTTTCTCAATATTTTTACCATTTTCTTTATTTTATTCCCTAAATTGTGGCTTCATCCTACCGCATAACACATTGCATACTTAGATCAAACGAGCTCTATGAAAGTATCATACATATCATAAAAAAAATGCATAAAACAGGAGTTCGAAATCTCAAGATCAATGTCTACAAGGAGGTCCAAAGCTGCTCAACCAGAATCATTGCTGTCAGCCACATCATCAATGGACGGCTCTTGACCATAGTTCGCGGTCGAATAATGGAGAGAAGAGCTATAAATAGGCCTACTGTTGTCAGGCCTCATATCCTGCCCATCATATGCCGGTGCGCGCATAGGGGTACCTGCCGAAAGCCCCGCAGCAAAGAAATTCTCTGTGGCCTGACTGGCGAAGTCCATGGCCGTATTTTGATGTGAAGGCCCAGCATAGGGCATATCCCATCCAGGGGCATTCGCCCAACCTCCACTCGAGGGCATAAAAACGGGCCTACTATCAATAGAACGCTGGAAGCCGCGGGAGAGAACATCTCAGGAATGTATGGTACAGAAGGGCCGGGGGCCTCATCAACAGGAGGCCTGGTCACCACTACGAGAGGAGAACGAGCAACAGATGGCCGGCTCGCTGAAGAAGCCCTCGCAGCAGAAGAGTGGCGAGGTCCCACCGAAGATGAAGACTGGGACATCTGCTGATAATCCAAGTTAAAATGTTAAGTTAAGCACCTCACTTAGCTAAACAAAAAGAAGAGAGTCTACTCACATCAACGGTCTTGGACCGAGAACTATTCCCCTTGCCCATCACTCGACCATAGCCCTTCTTCATCAAGTGAATAAGCTTGAAGATCTGAGAGGTCTGCTCGCGGTTCAACTACAAAAGAGAGAGCCACAAGACAAAATCAACACCCAAAAGCAAACACAAACACGAGAAGAGATAAAAAGGAGCTTACCCCAGTACAACAGTCGGGCAAAGGCAAGCCCTCCACAGCCTCTCCATCAGCCATGTGAAGGGGGAAATGCTCCGGTATGTGTTCCCCACTCTCCCCAATGTATCTCACCTCATTGGTCGGCAAGGTCACACTTGGAGGCTGACCCCGAGGAGCTCTAGAATGAGACCTCCTAGGACCCTGAGGAGCTGGACGATCCGCCTGCAAGACACAAGAGGTCAGTATATCACACATATAGCTAACAAAGGGAGATAAGGTTTCTACCTCAGAAGTAAGGTCCGACATCAAACGGTCAAAGCAGTAAACCAGGTATAAGGCCGTGCGGTGCAAGCCAACAACCTCCGGCATAAGAAACTCCTGCGCCGCCCTACCACGGATCACGACTCCCAAGTCCCGCACACTCAGATCCCGCATATAGAACATGGTCAAAGGATGATCATCCGGAAACAAGTGACAACCCAGGGAGGGATAGACCAATCGAGTCAAGCGCTCCCCCAAATACCATACAAATCCAATTGGCCCTTAAAAGACCACCCGCAGAAAAGACACTCTAACGGACTCCGTGGTAATATGGGGTGGAACCCCGGGAATATCATCAAAAGCAGACCAAGATACCTGCAGATTACCAGCTCAAAAGTTCATTCACACCAAATGAACCCAAAAAATATATATATACAAGTCAACAACCACATGCCGTAGATGCGGCACGACTCTCGAAGAGAGTCCGAAAATGCTCCAAAGAGGTAAATGAGTGGGTATCCCTACCAACCCACCGTGAACCTAATGGGAACATCCTCAAACCAGGACGGTGAGGACCAAAAGCTGGAAAGTACTAAAAGAACCACAGCTGCCATACGAGCAAACAAGTAAGCCCCAAATCTAAAAACATGTGCGCACAAAAGAAAGAAAAGCGGAGTATATGAGAGCGTACCTCCAGTATGCTCCATGGGCCTGTGATAGATGTCCTCTCACTCGTCTCCTTAGGCCTACAAGCCCGACGACACCACTTCACCAAAGAAGCATAAGCAGCGGCACCAAGGTTGTACTCATGGATCTTGGTCAAATCCTCTAAACATTTCAAGAAACCGACTTGACACATGCTCTTCTTCTGAGCAAAGATCGTCGACCCAAGCAAGCAGGACAGGAAAATACGAGCCCTCTGCTCCTCGGTAAGTCCCTGCTCCGCCACGGCCTCCCACAACCGCGCCAAAGAAACCCGATCCTTATCAAAGTGGATGGATACGGGCCCATAAAGCTCTATCAAAGTATCACTCTGTTGCCAAAAGTTTGCGTCATACTGAATACGACACCCTTTAAAAGACAACCCCATCAGCACAGCAAATTGATAAGGGGTGGGGAACATCTCTCCCACAGGTGTATGGAAAGTGTTCGTGGTATCCCAAAACCTCTACAGCAAACCCCTAGCAATAATCCTAGAATTCCCCGAGTGACACGCAGGGATGACAGTCAAAAACTCGTCAAGACCCGAGCCCAGTACCCAATTCCTGGCCCCCTCCGAAAAGGTCCCCAACATCATAGCCTAATGGGAGGTAGTCCCATGAGCCTGCAGCAAAACACCGACACCCTAGCCAACAAACAAATATTCCTCAACACCCCATATACTACAAATACAGCTAAAATAACTCCACACAGATTATATACAGCTGACCACCAATCCAGTACAAGTCCCAATTTGTTCGTGTGCTAAAGCACTAACAGTTCCAATTTTCAGCTCAAATATACTGAACAAGAAAAAAAAAAGAGTCAGAAAACATACCAACTCTAAGTTAGGCAGATGACTCCGTCTATCCGGGCCCCACTACTGACCCACGGCCCCTTTTTCCAGTCCGAAGTTCGTTACTTCAATTTATTTGCGGCAAAAATCAGTACCAAGCGCGCGGGAGCAAAGCACTCTGGCCCACAAGTTCAAATTCGACAGTTGGCCTATTTTATGGTACCAACTTTCTTTGGTAAAACTAACCCGTTTACTTTTGCAGGTCTCAGGTACTGAAGCCCGAATCTACACTGCGACGACTCTTACCGATCGGAGCAAAGCTCGAACAACCTGTTGGCCTTACTAATCATTACAAATTTTTGGGGTCAGTCCCTCTGCGCTTTTACAACTTTTTGGGGTCAGTCCCTCTGCGCTTTTACCAATTTTTGGGGTCAGTCCCTTTGCGATGTTTACAAATTTATGGGGTCAGTCCCTCTGCGCTTTTACAAATTTTTTTGGGGTCAGTCCCTCTGCGCTTTTAAAAGTTTTTGGGGTCAGTCCCTCTGCGAGGTTACAAATTTTTTGGGTCAGTCCCTCTGCGTGGAAACAAATTTTTGGGTCAGTCAATGACTGCTTAAGCTATTGCGGTTAAACTGTCCCTTCTACGAGGTTACTTACTTTTGTATCAGTCAATGATTGCTTATACTGCTGCGGTTATACTGTCCATTATTGATTTTTTATTTGTTTCAGTCAATGAGTGCTTAAGCTATTGCATTTATATGACCTAACCACCTTATGGCCGATTATTTTTAATCGCACTTATCTCGTTGACTTTTTCGTTTCTTATAACAGGGACGGTATCTCGACATCCGCCGAGCGGTGTTTAGTCACTGTCTGTCGAAGCACTCCGCGTTGATCATTCTCAAAGTATTACGAACTTTTTCATTCACTCTGAATACAGGTCCCCAGCAGACGTTTAAACCATCTACGAGCGGTGTTCTATCCTGCTAACATAACCTTTATTTTCTCTTGTGTTCACAGAGATGAAATCTTAGCACACTACGAGCGTGTCCCAACTCAGGTTTGTCTTCATATCCATGCATACTGCACACTCTCACACAGCATGCACACATCGGCGTCCTGCTTATCGCCTTCGGAGTACTTTGATCTTCGCTTTTACTCAAGCTCGAAAGCGAGTAATCTATAAACTTGAACTGCTATTTTTGCTTTAATAGTTGAGATAAGGTCTCAGGTTTTTCCTCCAAACACTCCTTCATTCAATTCATTCAGAAGCCCCATTCTAGAGCTTTCCAACAACACGTCTCACGCCTTTTTCCGACACCCAGTCGCCAAGTTGCGATTTTGGGGTAGAACCGTGGTAAAACGGGGTTTTCATATTTTTGGGAATACAAAAATTCCTTTGGGAAACTAAAAATAGACTGGATGACGTCATTATGACAACATCCAGCTGGCAGCTGAGAGCCGTCAGCGGCCCTGGAATAAGTCCCAGGGCCGCTAGCTGCGCTGACATGTTTCCCAGGGCCGCTAGAGACGCTGACCCTTCTTCGGGCCAGGCTGATTTTTCAGGCCCGTCGCGTTTTTCAGCTAAATTTCTGACGTCCAACCCTGCTTCCCCACGCCTATATAAACAACCATTCACCCTTAGTTCAAAACATACCGTCTACAGTTGACAACCTCTATTCTCGGGAGTATTGACACCGAGCTTCCCCTTCTTTCTTCCAAACTTGAGATCTTGTATTTACTATTTTTGTCAAATATAGCCTACAGTTCAGGTACTAACTCCTGAGGGCTTAAATTAAATTAATTGCTTAATTGTTTATTTTTCTAGTAGTCATAATGTAGATATCATGGTAGTCTAACGTCTTTTATTGCTTCCTACATATCATCTGTATAGTCGTTGTGCTGCCCAATTTGTCAATCAAATGCACGTCTAAACAAGGGTTAATAATAAATGTTGTGATGCTTGTGATGAACCAATTAATAGTCTAACTCTAGGTTGTTAATCCGGTTTTGTGTGGGAATCATGTCTTTAAATTATTAAGCAAACTTGAGTTAGTAGAGGCCGTCATAAACGGGCGAGTTGGGTGCCTAACACCTTCCCACCTCGTACCTTTTTTCTTGGGTACTCATATATTCTATATGAGCGGGAGTCTTTCTAAAACGATGATCAGTTCACTTTTCGCGCTATTGGGTTGTCCTTCGGATTGTCCCTTCGATCACATTCATCCACTTGTCTCTCGATTCCGTGGAGCGGCTCAACAAAGCAGCCGCGCCATCCCACCTATTTAAAGTTTGAGAATAGGTCGAGGACATTGCTCCCTCGATACCTCTAATCATTGGCTTTACCTGATAGAACTCACGTATGAGCTCCAGCTATCCTGAGGGAAACTTCAGAGGGAACCAGCTACTAAACGGTTCGATTAGTTTTTCGCCCCTATACCCAAGTCAGACGAACGATTTGCACGTTAGTATCGCTTAGGGCCTCCACCAGAGTTTCCTCTGGCTTCGCGCCGCAGAGGCATAGTTCACCATCTTTCGGGTCCTGACAGGTATGCTCTCACTCGAACCCTTCTCAGAAGATCAAGGTCGGTCGGCGGTTCACCCGCTAGGGGATCCCACCAATTATCTTCCTTGCGCCTTACGGGTTTACTCGCCCGTTGACTCGCACACATGTGAAACTCCTTGGTCCGTGTTTCAAGACGGGCCGAATGGGGGGACCGTAGGCCAAC
>CM076140.1:33822500-33837500 GCA_038025085.1 Tetragonia tetragonoides
AGTTCATACTTACACATGCATGGCTTAATCTTTGAGACTAGCATATGACTACTGGCAGGATCAACCAGGTAGAATCATAAATCGACGCCGGACGCATATGAGCCTTTCCGAGTGATCGGGAGGTCATCTCGCGCTCGACCGTCGTTCGTGCTGAGCGAAGAACGCTAGATTGGACAGCTAAAGCCTTTCGGACCCTTGCCCGCTCAGTGTTCCACATCCCAGAGAATAGCTAGTGCACGCAGCCCATGCCACAGCCGCACCGAAGGCTCGACGTGGGTGGACGACGTGTTCAGCTTGAGTTGTCCACCCGGCACCCTTGGGAGGATGCCGGACGGAGATCTCATCTTTTCGGGGTCACGATTACCATCCGTAGGCATCAAACACAGGAAATCATGCTTCGTCCAAGGCAATTCGCTCTTGGAGCAATCGATGAAAAGGTCTGTGGGTGTGCGGTTGACTGCACGAGCAGGAACCCCGCCAACCTAAATGGACCGAGTGCCACTCACACACCTTCAATATTACTATGCCAAAATCAACCTTGACGTATCCATGAAACTACATAGTAGCCTCATGGATGTCCGAGGGAGACCCCAACGAGCACAACGCTCGGCGTGAAAATTCGATGAAGGGACGTTCAATACCCACTCGCCGGCTAGACGGCTCATCCCGAAAGAGATCACATCCATACGACGTTTATACCCACCCGTCGGCTAGACGGCTCATCCTGAAGGAGATCACATCCATACGATGTTTATACCCACCCGTCGGCTAGACTGCTCAATCCCGAAGGAGATCACATCCATCCGACGTCGGCTGGATGGCTCATCCCGAAGGAGATCACATTTATCCGACGTCGTCTAGATAGCTCGATCCCGAAAGAGATCACATTCGTCCAACATTTATACCCACGTCGTAACCGTAAGCCATCGTCGACCTCGACAGCGCCGGAGTGGACGCGGAATGACACAACTCGGCGCCTAGTAGGCGCTTCATGCTGCGTCACGTCGCGTCCGTCTCCGGCGCCGCCTCTGTCTTCGGCATAGGGGGCCGGTGCTTGAGCCGATGTGTCGTGGGTGTCCGGCTATGATGGCGCACGACTTGACACTACTCGGCGCTTGGTAGCCACTTCATGTCGCGTCGCTTGCCTTCCTTCGCCCACAAGCACTCTCTCAAGCCGCTACCCCCAAAAGAGTCTTATAAGGTTTAGTGGTTCTGACAGGAGTAGACATGCACAGTGCATAACTTTCATACTAGGGTTTTTGAGAGTTTGGATAATTATTTTCCAAAATTTCCACCTCAAACTTTTCAAATATATTATTAAGTTACGGAAAAACATTTTTTTTTTAATGTTGTCACACAAGGTAGCTACTTAATTTAATTGTTAATTAAAAAGTAGGGTGAAAAATAGGAAATAAATAGAAACAATATCAGAAAAATTGGGAAATATTTTTGAGACCTCAATTTAATTTAAGAAATAATTTTGTGACCTCACTCCTGACTCTTGGGGGTAGGAAATTCCGGCCCTCACCCATGCTTTTGGTGTTCTGGCCCTTACATTGGCATCCCGTAAATATCCAATTACAAGCCTATCATGGACCAGATAACCGACCCCTGGGCTTCCCATATCACTTAGGGATGTTTACCATGACCCTAGAGGACCCTAGGCGCTCCGGGAGGGTCATCCTTATCCCCGAACTCCGATTACACCCATGACGCCGATATTCCGACGACTCTTACATTGGCAAGCCTATCAACAATCCAGTAACCGACCCCGGGAGTCTCCCATGTCCCCTATGGGTCTCCCGTGCGATATGGGGCAAAAATATTAACGTCGAAAACTTTGCGTTCGGAGGCCCAAAACACATCCCCTAGAGCATTCCCTGGGGCCGGTTGCCGTTTTCGACGAAAAATTTTTCGGGGGCTCATTGATGGCCCTAGGGGATCCCCGGTGCCCCGGGAGGGTCATCTTTATCCCCGAACCCCGTTATCACACATGTCGCCCGTTTTCAGGCCCTAACATTGGCATCGCATGGAATTGTAGCCTTGGTGCCTCCACTCTGAATTCCTAGCCTTGGTGCCTCCACTCTGAATTCTTTAATATGTGGTGCCTCCACTCTGAATTCCTAGCCTTGGTGCAGCAAGCATGGAATTGTAGAACACAAGGTACAAAAATGTTTAGGGTTTACCAAAAATTGAAAAATGTGAAACATGCATTGAAAAAGCTTAACAGAGCTGAGTTTAGTGATATTTTAGTTCAGACTGATATTGTTAGATCAGTAATGAATCAAGCACAGGAAGATGCAAACAAAGAGCAACTAAATGAGATACTGCAGAAGGGAGAAATTCAGGCTAGGAAAAGGTTCAATGACCTAAACCTGGCAGCTGAGACATTCCTACAACAAAAGAGCAAGGCTAGATGGGTGCAACTGGGAGATGGAAACAATGGAGGGGTGCATGGATTCTTTCTTGCTCAACGTGGCATCAGGCAAGGAGATCCAGTATCCCCATTGATATTTGTGCTGGTCATGGAGTATTTCTCAAGGATTCTGAAAATAGCATGTATGGACAAAAGCTTCAGTTGGCACCCCATGTGCAAGGAACTAGCTTTGAGTCACTTGTGCTTTGTTGATGATTTGATGTGTTTCTGCAAAGCAGCCCCTGAATCTGTAAGTATAATGATGAATTGCATAAATTACTTTGCACAAGCTACTGGTCTGTATGCCAATAAGGAGAAATCTAACCTTTACATAGCTGGTGTGGATGAGGAAACAAAAAGAGAATTGTTAGCATTATCTGGGTTCAGGGAGGGTACATTACCTATGAAGTATTTGGGAGTCCCACTTTCCCCATCTAAATGGAGAAAAATTGACTGTGAGTGCTTGGTTGATAAAATGACCAAAAAATTGTAGATATGGGCTTCTAGGAACCTATCATATGCAGGAAGAGCTCAACTCATAAATTCTGTGCTTTTCTCTATACATGTGTACTGGTCTAGCATTTTCATAATGCCTGCAGGGGTACTTAAAAGTGTAGAACAAAAATGCAGATATTTCTTATGGGGTTCCACTGAGCAGAAGCATAAAACCAACCTGGTGGCATGGGATACAGTATGCAGACCTAGGAAAAATGGGGGCATAAACATAAAAAATTGCAAATGGTTTAATGTGGCTCTGAATGGAAAACATATCTGGGATTTAGCCACAAAAAAAGATACTTTGTGAGTAAAATGGATAAATGGGATATATCTGAAAGGTACCAATCTCGGGGACTATGCTCCAGTGTGGGGTGCCAGCTGGTACTGGACCAAACTCAACAAAATCAAGAGCTATTTCCAGGAGCATTACACAGTCAGAGGGATCTGGAAAAGAGATGCAGATGGTTGCTATACAGCTGCAAGGGGATACAGCACTTTGATGGGAGATATGCCTATGTATAGACATGCCAATCTGATTTGGGGGAGGGTAACAATGCCAAGACACAGCTTTTGCCTATGGTTGGCTCAACAGGGAAGATTGTTAACTAAGGACAGAATGCAGAAAATGGGCTTCCTGAATGGAGATGATGTATGCAATCTGTGCAAAGCAAAACCAGAAGATCATAATCACCTTTTCTTCACATGTAACATGGCTGCAGGTGTTTTAGAGCAAGTGAGAAGCTGGCTACAGATTACATCAAGAACAAACACAATTCAGAGCTTGCTGAACTGGATAAGTAGGCAGAAATGCTCAAACTTCAGGTAGGAAGTGTATGCAGCTGGGCTAGCAGCAGCTGTATACTGGCTGTGGAGAAGCAGGAACATTAAACATTTTGTGG
This sequence comes from Tetragonia tetragonoides, assembly GCA_038025085.1. Lineage (NCBI taxonomy): Eukaryota > Viridiplantae > Streptophyta > Magnoliopsida > Caryophyllales > Aizoaceae > Tetragonia > Tetragonia tetragonoides. Next base: position 33,826,314 of record CM076140.1, read on the forward strand.
GAAGCACTCTTTCTGTGATGCAGACCATGCAGCAGATCCAGCAACCAGTGAGGGTCAGAATACAACAGTGCAGCAGACTGAGAAAAATCAACAGCAAGGACAAAAAATGGTTAGAGAGAATTTAATTGCTCTAGCACCACAGTAGACTCAGGCAAAAAGGCAGGACTGCACCAGATGAGCAGCCAGCAGAGACAGCAGGACATCAGTACCTGTATAGGAATCAAGACAACAAACAGCAGGAGGAAGACAACAAGTTGTGATTGCAGGAAAAAAAGAAAATATATCAGCTCAGAAAGATTGCCCCAGCAGAGGACATTGAGGAAAAGGGAAATAGCAAAGCAGAAGCAGGAGGAAAAATCCAGTGGAAAAAAGGACAAGAAAACTGTAATAATTAGATTGTTATGTAATTTGTATTTTGCTGTAAGTCAGGGATGTTTTTTGTATTTTGTATCTGTTTTTTCAGATAAGGGAACCACTGCATGTAGTGAGTTACCCCTAGGAGAGTAGGGTTGTAAGGAACAAAGGGATGCAGAGGAAGAGGAACCCTACCTAGTAGGTGGCCTTGGAATTGCATTACCTATGGACTGTAATCTGTGTAACATTACAGTAAGCAATAACACAATTTCTGACTTGCACCAAAAAAAACATTGGCATCGCATCGATCGCAGTTTCTCTCTCTAAAATGCTCTCTCCTCTCTCCTCAACACCCTGAGTTCAATGGGGAAGAAGGAGAAATCAAAGCGGGGGAATGGAAATGACGATGAGGATGCGGGGAAATCGACAGCTCCACCTTGTCCCACGAAAAACGTGACACAACGAAAACGCTCGAGCGGAACTCGTGAAAACCTAGGTCGTGTTATGAGAAATCTCACGGATGAATTGGAGGACCCAGATATCATGACACCTGATGCCCACACTTAAACTGTGCAACAAATGGAATTAGCGAAAGAAAAAATCAATTCTTGGTTGTCGAAGATGAAGGAAAGGGCAAACAATCAAGGCTCGGATGAGGAAGAGGTTGAAACTGCAGAACAAGGCAAACAACAGCAATTCGCAGATACAGGTAAAACGTCTGCTTGGGAAAAATTCGACATAACTAAACTTAAAAATGCTTGTTTTAAACTGGATTTTATTGCACCTGTTATGATCGAAGGAAAACCTGTAGGAGAAATTAATCTCAAGGACATAGAGTCTGAAATTAATTACTGGAATCAATCTGTTGTCTGCTATGTCATGGGGTCAAGGCCACCTATCAATGTGCTTAGTGGTTTTCTTAGGAGAATTTGGTCGAAAAGGGGAATGAATAAAATAGCAATGATGAAAAATGGGCTAGTTATAGTTAGATTTGATTCAATGGAACAGAGAGATGCTGTGCTAGAGGAAGCGGTTTATCACTTTGATAATAAACCCATGATTGTGAGACCTTGGTCTGAGAATATAGACTATGCTCATGCGGAGCTCACATCTGTTCCTATTTGGGTCAAATTCCCTGGTTTGAATGTCAAGTATTGGAATGCAATGGGGCTGAGCAAAATTGCAAGCTTAGTAGGCAGACCAATGATGGCTGACAGGAACACTGAACTGAAAGTAGGGATTCAGTATGCCAGGGTATTGGTGGAAGTGGAGATAGGGGGAGAATATCCTGATAAGGTTCACTACAAGAATGAAAGAGGGAACATAGTGGAGCAAGAAGTTGATTATGAGTGGAAACCTGTACTGTGCAACTACTGCAAACAACATGGACACAGTGAGCCTGAATGCAGGAAAAAGAAAGTAATACAGGAGCCTGTGACTCAAGCAGTACCTGTGCAGCAACTTCTTGTTCAGCAAGCAAAGCCAAGGGCACAGCAATGGCAGAATGCAGGGAGAGGCAGAGGTAAATGGGCAATGTAGGGAGAGGGATGAGGGCTGGAAGAGCATACTACAGACAAATCCAACAGACTGACAATGCTACAACTCAGCTACAGAATCCCTTTGATATACTGCAAAGTGTAGATGGGGAACAGGAGGGAAGGCAGGCACAAGGTCAAGCAACAGTGCCAGGAATTCAGGAAGATCAGACAACAGAGGAAGTGCCAGTACATGGTAAGACTCCTATCTTGACTAGTAGTCATGGATAGGTTGCTTATTTGGAATGTCAGAGGCCTGAATGGCCCAAATAAGCAGAGGGATGTGGCCCTCTACTGTAAAAAAAATAAATGTGGATTGGTGGCTTTTCTTGAAACAAAAATTAGATTAGTTAATTTGGAAAAATGCAAACAAAGCTTCATGCCAGAATGGGAATCGTTTAGTAACCATAATGAACATAGACTTGGTAGAATATGGATTAAGTGGTTACCAGAGTATTTTCATGTTGAAATTATTTTCCCCTCTGTGCAAATGGTCATATGTAATGTGAGAGACAGGGAGAGGAAAAAGGATTTTGTGGTGAGTTTTATATATGGAATGAATGAGAAAGAAGATAGGAAGCAACTGTGGAAGGATATTAATGATTTTGCAACTATCTGCGACAAACCATGGATTATTGGGGGCGATTTGAACAATGTCCTGCTACCTGGGAACAGACAAGGAGGCTTGCCAGTCACATTTGCTGAAATTCAGGATTTTAAATCCTGTATTGATAGCTGTCTCCTCACTGAAATGAGTTGGTCTGGGTGCCAATATACCTGGAATAATAGGCATGGGAGGGGGGGGAGAGTATACTCTAAGATAGATTGGGCCTTTGTAAACAGCTTGTGGTTGCAGGAGTTTGACCAGTGCACCCTATAGTTCATGCCAGAGGATGTATCTGATCATACCCCTATCTGCATAACTCTTCACAAAAAACTAACTATAAATAAATCCCCCTTTAAATTCTTTAATATGTGGTGCCTCCACTCTGAATTCCTAGCCTTGGTGCAGCAAGCATGGAATTTTAGAACACAAGGTACAAAAATGTTTAGGGTTTACCAAAAACTGAAAAGTGTGAAACATGCCCTGAAAAAGCTTAATAGAGCTGAATTTAGTGATATTTTAGCCCAGCCTGAAATTGCTAGATCAGTAATGAATCAAGCCCAGTTAGATGCAAACAAAGAGCCACTGAATGAGATATAGCAGAAGGGTGAAATTCAGGCTAGGAGAAAATTCAATGAGCTAAACATGGCAGCTGAGATATTTCTACAACAAAAGAGCAAGGCTAGATGGGTGCAATTGGGAGATGGAAATAATCAGCTTTTCCATGCAATTATGAAACAGAGAAGACAACAAAATAGACTGCACTCCATAAAGATACAAGAGGGCATCTTACTGGAGGACAAAGACTTGATTATTGAAGAATTTGTGGGGTTTTACAGGAATATGTTGGGGGTATCAGGCTCTAGAGACACTATAGCAGAGGAGAGCTTCTTTTCAGCAGGAAATAAACTAAATATGCAACAACAGATGAGAATCAGTGCACCAGTGACTGCTGAGGAAGTGCAGAGAGCTATGTTTGACATTGACGGCAATAAAAGCCCAGGCCCTGATGGTTTTGGCTCTGGTTTTTTCAAAGAAGCGTGGAGTATTGTGGGGGAAGAAGTGACCAGTGCAATTATAGATTTTTTTGAGTCCTCTAAAATGCTTAAAGAGGTGAATGCAACTAATCTTTGTCTTGTGCAGAAGATAGGAAACCCTGAAAAGGCTTCAGATTTCAGACCTATAGCATGCTGCAACACCATATACAAATGCATTTCCAAGATCCTATGTGGGAGAATGGCAACAGTGCTTCCTGATCTCATCTCTGTGAACCAGGGTGCTTTTGTAGCACAGAGGTCAATTGTGCACAACATCATGATAGTTCAGGACCTAATCAAGCACTACAACAGGAAGCAATCCTCACCCAGATGCTTGATGAAGATAGACCTTAGGAAAGCATATGACACAATCCATTGGAGTTTTGTCAAGGAAATGCTGCAAGGGTATGGGTTCCCAGTTAAGTTTATTGGATGGTTACTTGAATGTATACAAACTGCAAGTTTCAGCATCAACATAAATGGAGGGGTGCATGGTTTCTTCCTTGCTAAACATGGCATCAGGCAGGGAGACCCAGTATCTCCATTGATATTTGTACTGGTCATGGAGTATCTCTCAAGAATTCTGAAAATAGCATGCATGGACAAAAGCTTCAGCTGGCACCCAATGTGCAAGGAACTAGCATTGAGTCACTTGTGCTTTGCTGTTGATTTGATGTGTTTCTGCAAAGCAGCACCTGAATCTGTAAGTATAATGATGAATTGCATTAATTACTTTGCACAAGCTACTGGCCTGCATGCTAATAAGGAGAAATCCAACCTCTACATAGCTGGTGTGAAAGAGGAAATTAAAAATGAACTGTTAGCATTATCTGGGTTCAGGGAGGGTACATTACCTATGAAATATTTGGGAGTTCCACTTTCCCCATCAAAATGGAGCAAAATTGACTGTGAGTGCTTGGTTGACAAAATGACAAAAAAATTGCAGATATGGGCTTCTAGGAATCTCTCATATGCAGGAAGAGCTCAACTCATAAACTCTGTGCTGTTTTCTATACATGTGTACTGGTCTAGCATTTTCATAATGCCTGCAGGGGTACTTAAAAGTGTAGAACAAAAATGCAGAGTTTTCTTATGGGGCTCCACTGATCAGAAGCATAAAACCAGTCCGGTAGCATGGGATATGGTTTGCAGACCGAGGAAAAATGGGGGCATAAACAGAAAAAACTGCAAATGGTTTAATGTTGCTCTAAATGGAAAACATATATGGGACTTAGCCACAAAAAAAGATACCTTGTGGGTAAAATGGATAAATGGGATATATCTGAAAGGTACCAATCTCTGGAATTATGCACCAGTTTGGGGTGCTAGTTGGTACTGGAATAAGCTCAACAAAATCAAGAGATATTTCCAGGAGCATTATACAGTTAGAGGGGTCTGGAAGGGAGATGCTGATGGTTGCTATACAGCTGCAAGGGGATACAATACTTTGATGGGAGATATGCCAAAGTATCGACATGCAAATCTGATTTTGGGAAGGGTAACCATGCCAAGACACAGAATCTGCTTATGGTTAGCTCATCAGGGAAGACTGCTAACTAAGGACAGGATGCAGAAAATGGGCTTTCTGAATGGGGATACTGTATGCAATCTGTGTAAAGCAAAGCCAAAAGACCATAAGCACCTTTTCTTCAGCTGCAGTGTGGCAACAGATGTTTTAGATCAGTTGAGATGCTGGCTACAGATTACACAAAGAGCAAACACTATTCAGGGCATGATGAATTGGATAAGCAGGCAGAAATGCTCAAATTTCAGGAAAGAAGTGTACGCAGCAGGGCTTGCAGCAGCTGTATACTGGGTGTGGAGAGGCAGGAATATCAAGTACTTTATGGGAAGTAGTCTGTCTGTGATGCAGACAATGCAGCAGATCCAGCAATCAGTGAGGATCAGAATACAGCAGTGTAGCAGGCTGAGAAAGATCAACAGCAAGGATAAAAAATGGTTAGAGAGAATTTAAATGCTCTAAGCACCACAGCAGACCCAACAGAAAGGCAGGATCAGACTACACCAGAGGATTAGCAGAAAACCCCAGCAGAGATGCAGGGCATCAGCTCCTGTGCAGGGATCTAGACAGTAGATTGCAGCATGAAATCAGCAAGTTGTGGATGCAGAAAAGGAGGAATGAATCAACTATGGAAGAGTGGCCCGGCAGAGGACCTAGAGTTAGAGGGCAGAAGCAAAGAAGCAGCAGAAATAGCCAGATTCTGTGGAAAACAAGGATAGAAAACTGTAATAATTAGATTATTATGTTTTTGTATTTTGCTGTAAGTCAGGGATGATTTTTTGTATTCTGTATCTGTTTTCAGATATGGGGAACCACAGCATGTAGTGAGTTACCCTCGAGGAATGTAAGGTTGTAAGGAACAAAGGGATGCACAGGAAGAGGAACCCTACCTAGTAGGTGACCTTGGACTTGCATTACCTATGGACTGTAAATAGTGTAACATTACAGCTAGCAATAACACAATTTCTGACTTGTACCAAAAAAAAAAAAACATTGGCATCGCGTAAAACCGCCCTTACAAGCCTAGCAGAGACCCAATAATCGACCCTAGGGGCCTCCCATGTCCCATAGGGGTCTCCCGTGCGATATGGGGCGAAAATATTAACGTCGAAAACTTTGCGTCCGGAGGCCCAAAACACGTCCCCTACAGCATTCCCGGGGGCCGGTCACCGTTTTTGCCCGAAATTTTTTCGGGGGCTCTATTATGGCCCTAGGGGACCCCCGGTGCCCCGGGAGGGTCATCTTCATCCCCGAACCCCGATATCACAAATGTCGCCTGTTTTCGGGCCCTAATATTGGTATCGCGTAAAACCGCCCTTACAAGCCTATCAGAGACCCAATAACTGACCCTAGGGGCCTCCCATGTCCCATAGGGGTCTCCCGTGCGATATGGGGCGAAAATATCAACGTCGAAAACTTTGCGTCTAGAGGCCCAAAACACCTCCCCTAGAGCATTCCCGGGGGCCGGTTGTCGTTTTCGCCCAAAATTTTGTCGGGGGCGCTATTATGGCCCTATGGGACCCCCGGTGCCCCGGGATGGTCACCTTGATTCCCGAACTCCGATATCACCCATGTCGCCCGTTTTTAGGCCCTAACATTGGCGTCGCAAAACATTGGCATCGTCTCTCTCTAAAATGCTCTCTTCTCTCTCCTCTACACCGCTCTTCTGCCATTGATGTAGCTGTGAGTTTCAATGGGGAAGAAAGACAAGGAAAAACGAGGGACAGAAAAGCATGGCGATATCGTGGAAAACTCAGCTCCGCCGTGTCCTACTAAAACCGTGAATCAAAGGCAAAGTTCGAGCAGTAATCGAGAAAACCTAGATCGAGTTGTGCGCAATTTAAACGATGAATTGGAGGCGCCTGAGGTGATGACACCTGAAATGCAAAATCAAACAGTGCAGCAAATGGAACTAGCAAGGGAGAAAATCAACACTTGGCTCTCAAAAATGAAGGAGAAGGCAAGTACTCAATTCTCGTCCGAGGATGAAGAGGAAGAGGCAGAACAAACCATTCGGCAAGATAATACAGACATTGGTAAAGTTTCTGCTTGGGAAAAATTCGACATAACTAAGCTAAAAAATGCTGGTTTTAAGCTGGATTTTATTGCACCTGTTATGCATGAAGGGAAACCAATAGGGGAAATTAACATTAGAGGCATTGAATCTGAAATAAACTACTGGAACCAAGCTGTAGTTTGCTATGTCATGGGATCTAGACCACCAATTACTGTATTTAGTGGATTTCTAAGATGAATTTGGGCAAAAAAGGGGATGAACAAAATTGCTATGATGAAAAATGGATTGGTTTTGGTTCGTTTTGATTCATTGGAGCAGAGAGATGCTGTAATACAGGAGCGGGTGTATCATTTTGACAACAAACCCATGATAGTCAGACCATGGTCTGAAAATGTAGATTATGCCCATGAGGAACTAACCTCGGTTCCTATATGGGTGAAATTCCCAGGATTAAATGTGAAGTATTGGAATGCTATGGGTTTAAGTAAAATTGCAAGCCTTGTTGGAAGACCAATGATGGAAGATAGGAACACTGAACTCAAGGTAGGAATCCACTATCCCAGAGTGCTAATTGAAGTGAAAATTGGAGATGTGTACCCTGACAAGGTAAATTTCAAGAATGAGAAGGGGAATATTGTCGAGCAGGAGGTTGAATATGACTAGAAACCTATAATTTGCAACCACTGTAAACAGCATGGACATGGAGAACCTGAATGTAGGAAAAAGCTTGTTGCTGCAACTCCTGTGGTTCAACCTGTGACTGTGCAGAATCGACCACCTCAACAAGTAAACCCTAGAAACCAGCAATGGCAGAATGCAGGGAGAGGAAGACGCAGATCATGGAATGCAGGGAGGGGCCTGAGAGCAGGGAGAGGGATTTATAGACAAGTACAGCAACAGCCCCAGACACAGAATGCATTTAATGTATTACAAGATGAAGTAGGGCAGGAAGGACAGAAAACACAAGGGGAAACAGTAGAACCAGCAGGAAAGGAGGATCTGCAACCTGGTATGGTGCCACCTCATGGTAAGCCTCCTATCTTGACTAATAGTCATGGATAGGATCCTTATATGGAATGTGAGAGGCCTAAATGCCCCTAATAAACAGAAAGATGTAAGTCTTTTCTGCAAAAAGAATAATTGTGGCTTGGTGGTTTTGTTAGAAACTAAAATAAGGTTAGTTAATATGGAAAAATGCAAGGAAAATTTGATGCCAGGGTGGGAATCATATAGCAACCATAACAATCATAGATTGGGCAGAATTTGGATTAGATGGTTACCAAATAATTTTCATGTTGCTGTGATATTTTCATCTGTGCAAATGGTGACTTGTATAGTAACTAATATTATGAAAAAAAAGGAGTTTGTGGTGAGCTTTGTGTATGGGCTAAATGAAAAGGAAGAAAGGAAGCAATTGTGGAAGGACCTTTCTGTTTATGCACTTAATTGCAATGCACCCTGGATTGTTGGGGGGGACTTCAACAATGTGTTATTGCCTGGAAACAGACAAGGAGGAGCCCCAGTTACATATGCTGTAATACAACACTTTAAAGACTGCATAGAGGATTGTAAACTTACAGAACTGAGCTGGTCTGGGTGTCAATACACTTGGAACAACAGGCATGAGAGGGGAGGGAGAGTTTACTCTAAAATTGATTGGGTATTTGCCAACAGTCTCTGGATTCAGGATTTTGATTAGTTTGATCTTAAATTTCATACAGAGGATGTGTCTGATCACTCTCTAATCTGTTTAACCCTGCACAAAGAACTCACAAAAAACAGAAATACCCCTTTCAAATTCTTTAACATGTGAAGCCTCCACTCTGAATTTCAAGCAAAGGTGCAGCAAGCTTGGAACATCAGAACACAAGGCACAAAAATGTTTAGTGTTTATCAGAAATTGAAAAAAGTGAGGCTAGTGCTGAAAAAGCTAAATAGAGAGGAATTTAGTGGGATCCTAACTCAAGATGAGGTGGAAAGAACTGCTATGAATCAAGCTCAGAATAAAGCAAACCAGGACCCTCTGAATGGGACATTACAGCAGAAGGAAGTGCAAGCAAGAAAGAGGTACAATGAGCTGAATATGGCAGCTGAGAACTTCTTACAACAAAAGAGCAAGGCAAAATGGGTTCAGTTGGGAGATGGGAATACTCATTTCTTTCATGCAGTCATGAAGCAGAGAAGACAACAACACAGAGTGCATTCCATCAAGACACAGGGGGGAATCCTTTTAGAAGACCAGAATTTGATTATGGAGGAATTTGTGGGTTTCTACAGAGAAATGCTAGGAGTCTCAGGAACCAGAGGCACTGCAGCAGAAGACAGTTTCTTTTCAGCAGGGCACAGATTAGACATACACCAACAGATGACCCTGAATGCCCCTGTAACTGCTGAGGAAGTCAAGAGAGCCATGTTTGATATTGACTGTAATAAAAGTCCAGGCCCTGATGGCTTTGGATCAGGTTTCTTCAGAGAAGCCTGGCATACTGTGGGGCAGGACATGACTGAGGCTATTATTGATTTTTTTGAGTCTTCCAAAATGCTCAAAAAGGTGAATGAAACTAACTTGTGTCTTGTGCAGAAAATACCAAGTCCTGAAAAGGCTTCTGATTACAGGCCCATAGCTTGCTGCAACACCATCTACAAGTGCATCTCCAAGATTCTATGTGGGAGACTGGCAAGAGTGCTTCCTGAACTAGTTTCAGTGAATCAGGGAGCTTTTGTGGCACAGAGATCAATAGTCCACAACATCATGATATGTCAGGATCTAATCAGGCACTATAATAGAAAACAATCCTCTCCTAGATGCCTGATGAAGATTGACCTCAGGAAAGCTTATGACACAATTCACTAGGGTTTTATCAAGGAAATGCTGCAAGGGTATGGCTTCCCCCTGAAGTTCAGGGGGTGGATACTGGAGCGTATCCAAACAGCTAGCTTCAGCATCAACATGAATGGGGAAGTACATGGATATTTCACTGCAAAGCGTGGCATTAGGCAGGGAGACCCAATCTCTCCATTCAACTGGCACCCCATGTGCAAAGAGCTTGCACTGAGTCACCTCTGCTTTGCTGATGACTTGATGTGCTTCTGCAAGGCTGGCCCTGACTCTGTAATTATCTTAATGAACTGCATAAACTAGTGTTCACAAGCTACTGGGCTGTTTGCAAACAAGGAAAAATCAAATATGTATGTGGCAGGTGTTAGTGAACAAAAAAAGAATGAGCTGTTGTGTCTCTCAGGGTTTCAGGAGGGTGCACTGCCAATGAAATACCTAGGTGTCCCACTATCCCCATCAAAATGGAGTAAAATAGATTGTGAATGCTTGGTGGATAAAATGACAAAAAAACTAGATATTTGGGCTTCCAGAAACCTCTCATATGCAGGAAGGGCACAATTAATCAATTCTATATTATTATCTATACATGTATACTGGTCGAGCATTTTCATCATGCCTGCTGGGGTACTGAAAAGTATAGAGCAAAAATGCAAATTTTTTTTATGGGGGGATACAAACCAAAAGCACAAAACAAGCCTGGTTGCCTGGGATGTAGTTTGCAGACCAAGGAGAAATGGTGGCATAAATTTTAAACATTGCAATTGGTTTAATATAGCCCTAAATGGGAAGCATATTTGGGATTTAGCCACAAAAAAAGACACACTGTGGGTTAAATGGATTAATGGAGTGTACTTGAAAGGAAACAATTTTTGGAACTATGCTCCTGTGTGGGGAGCTAGCTGGTACTGGACAAAGCTCAACAAGATCAAAAGTCCCTTCCAGAACCATTATACAACCAGAGGAGTATGGAAGGATATTCATGATGGGATATACTCTGCTGCTAGTGGATACAGGGTACTGATAGGGAATGTGCCAAAATCCAGACATGCAGACCTGATCTGGGGAAAGATTTCTGTACTTAGGCAAAGTTTCTGCTTATGGTGGGCCCAAATGGGGAGACTGCTGACCAAGGATAGGCTGTAGAAAATGGGATTCCTAAGTGGTGATACCATATGCTACTTATGTAAAATGGAAACAGAAAATCATAGCCACTTGTTTTTCAGCTGTAATGTTTCAACAGAGGCACTGAACCAGCTAAAGACTTGGCTGCAAATGTCTG
>CM076140.1:33842500-33850000 GCA_038025085.1 Tetragonia tetragonoides
CCCACAAAACTACATAGTAGCCCCATGGATGTCTGATGGAGATCCCAACGAGCACAACGCTCGGCGTGAAAATCTCGATGAAGGGACGTTCGATACCCACTCGCCGGCTAGACGGCTCATCTCGAAGGAGATCACATCTATAAGACGTTTATACCTACAAGTCGGCTAGACGCCTCAATCCGGAAGGAGATAACATCCATCCGACCTCGGCTGGATGGCTCATCCCGAAGGAGATCACATCATTCCGACGTCGTTTGAATAGCTCAATCCCGAAGGGGATCACATCCATCCGACGTTTATACCCACAAGCCGGCTAGATAGCTCATCTTGAAGGAGATCACATCCATCCGACGTCGACTGGATGACTCATCCCGAAGGAGATCACAGCTTTCCGATGTTGTTTGAATAGCTCAATCCCAAAGGACATCACATCCATCTGATGTCGGCTGGATGGTCATCTCGAAGGAGATCACATCTATTCGACGTCGTCTAGATAGCTCGATCCTGAAGGAGATCACATCCCTCCAACATTTATAACCTCATATTAACCGTAAGCCATCGTCGACCTCGACAGCTCCCGAGTAGACGCGACATGACACAACTCGGCGCCTAGTAGGCGCTTCATGCCGCTTCACATCGCGTCCGTCTCCGGCATAGGGGGCCGGTGCTTGAGCCGAGATGTCGTGGGTGTCCAGCTATGATGGCGCACGACTTGACACTACTCGACGCTTGATAGGCGCTTCATCTCTCGTCGCTTGCCTTCGTTCGCCCACAAGCACTCTCTCAAGCAACTACCCCCTAAAGAGTCTTCTAAGGTTAAGTGGTTCTGACAGGAGTAGACATGCGCAATGCAGAACATTCATACTGGGGTTTTTGAGAGTTTGAATAATTATTTTCCAAAAGTTCCACCTCAAACTTTTCATGTATATTATTATGTTACGGTTCGGAGCCTCTCGGAAGTCAAAAAAACGTTGATTATATCCTTTGATTTTCGGCTTCCCGGGGCCTGGGTGTCAATTTTGCCCAAACATCTCCCAGGCGTCTATCATGACCCTAGAGGACCCTAGGAGCCCCGGGAGGGTCACCTTCATCCCCGAACCCCGATATCACACATGTCACCCGTTTTCGAGCCCCAACATTGGCATTGTGTAAAACCGCCCTTACAAGCCTATCAGAGACCCAATAACCGATCCTAGGGACCTCCCATGTCCCCTAGGGGTCTTCCGTGCGATATGGGGCAAAAATATTAACGTCGAAAACTTTGCGTCCAGAGGCCCAAAACATGTCCCTAGAGCATTCCCTGGGGCCTGTCGCCATTTTCGCCCGAAATTTTTTCGTGGGCTCTATCATGGCCTTAGGGGACCCCTGGTGCCCCGGGAGGCTCACCTTCATCCCCGAACTCCGATATCACACATGTCGCCCGTTTTCGGACCCTAACATTAGCATCATTGGATGGATACTTGAATGTATACAAACTGAGGAAAGCTTATGATACAATCCACTGGACTTTTATCAAGGAGATGCTGCAAGGGTATGGATTCCCAATTAAGTTCATTGGATGGATACTTGAATGTATACAAACTGCAAGTTTCAGCATCAACATAAATGGAGGGGTACATGGATTCTTTCTTGCTAAACGTGGCATCAGACAAGGAGATCCAGTATCCCCATTGATATTTGTGCTGGTCATGGAGTATTTCTCAAGGATTCTGAAAATAACATGTAAGGACAAAAGCTTCAGCTGGCACCCCATGTGCAAGGAACTAGCTTTGAGTCACTTGTGCTTTGCTGATGATTTGATGTGTTTCTGCAAAGCAGGCCCTGAATCTGTAAGTATTATGATGAATTGCATAAATTACTTTGCACAAGCGACTGGTCTGTATGCCAATAAGGAGAAATCTAACCTTTACATAGCTGGTGTGGATGAGGAAACAAAAAGAGAATTGTTAGCATTATCTGAGTTCAGGGAGGGTACATTACCTATGAAGTATTTGGGAGTCCCACTTTCACCATCTAAATGGAGCAAAATTGACTGTGAGTGCTTGGTTGATAAAATGACCAAAAAATTACAGATATGGGCCTCTAGGAATCTATCATATGCAGGAAGAGCTCAACTCATAAATTCTGTGCTTTTCTCTATACATGTGTACTGGTCTAGCATTTTCATAATGCCTGCAGGGGTACTTAAAAATGTAGAACAAAAATGCAGATATTTCTTATGGGGTTCCACTGAGCAGAAGCATAAAACCAACCTGGTGGCATGGGATATAGTATGCAGACCTAGGAAAAATGGGGGCATAAACATAAAAAATTGCAAATGGTTTAATTTGGCTCTGAATGGAAAACATATCTGGGATTTAGCCACAAAAAAAGATACCTTGTGGGTAAAATGGATAAATGGGATATATCTGAAAGGCACCAATCTCTGGGACTATGCACCAGTGTGGGGTGCCAGCTGGTACTGGACCAAACTCAACAAAAGCAAGAGCTATTTCCAGGAGCATTACACATCCAGAGGGGTCTGGAAAAGAGATGCAGATGGTTGCTATACAGCTGCAAGGGGATATAGCACTTTGATGGGAGATATGCCTAAATATAGACATGCCAATGTGATTTGGGGAAGAGTAACAATGCCAAGACACAGCTTCTGCCTATGGTTGGCTCAACAGGGGAGATTGTTAACTAAGGACAGATTGCAGAAAATGGGCTTCCTAAATGGAGATGATGTATGCAACCTGTGCAAAGCAAAGCCAGAAGATCATAATCACCTTTTCTTCACATGTAATATAGCTGCAGGTGTTTTAGAGCAAGTGAGAAGCTGGTTACAGATTACATCAAGAACAAACACAATTCAGAGCTTGCTGAACTGGATAAGTAGGCAGAAATGCTCAAATTTCAGGAAGGAAGTGTATGCAGCTGGGATAGCAGCAGCAGTATACTGGCTGTGGAGAAGCAGGAACATTAAACATTTTGTGGGAAGCACTCTTACTGAGATGCAGACCATGCAGCAGATCCAACAACCAGTGAGGGTCAGAATACAACAGTGCAGCAGACTGAGAAAAATCAACAGCAAGGACAAAAAATGGCTAGAAAGAATTTAATTGCTCTTGCACCACAGAAGACTCAGGTAGAAAGACAGAACTGCACCAGATGAGCAACCAGCTGAGAAAGCAGGACATCAGTACCTGTATAGAAATCAAGACAATGGATAGCAGGAGGAAGACAGCAAACTGTGATTGCTGGAAAAAAAAGGGGAAGATATATCAGCTCAGGAAGAATGCCCCAGCAGAGGACATTGAGGAAAAGGGCTCCAGGAAGGATACAGAAACAGATTGATACAGAGAGACTCTGAATCAGAACAAATGCAGCTGTGCAGGAATTCAGGCAGCAGTTTTCAGTAGCAATGCAGCAACGCAGCAGGATGAGAAAGATCAACAGCAGGGATAAAAAATGGTTAGAGAGAGTTTAAGCTGATCTGTGTACCACAGCAGACCCAGCAGATAGGCAGGACCAGACTACAGGAGAGGTTTTTGCAGGAAAAAACAGAAGGAATGCAGGACTCCAATACCTGTACAGGGAGCTAGACAGTAGAGTGATGTGGATCAGCTTGAGTGGGCACAACAGGTAGATGAAGCAAGAAAGAAAGAGGAATGAATCAGCTCCTGGAAGTTTTTGTTGTAATATTTTTAGATATATATGTTTTTGTATTTTGCTGTAAGTCAGAAATAATTTTTGCAAATTGTAATGTTTACAGAGATGGTGAGAAACAATTTTTGCAAATTGTAATGTTTACAGAGCTGGTGAACCACTGTCTGTAGTGAGTTGCACCAGATTGAAGGGATGTAAGGTAGTAGAGGGATGTAGAAAAAAGGAACCCTACCTAGTAGGTGGCCTTGGATCTCCATTGCCTAAGGACTGTAATCTTGTTACATTACAGAGAGCAATAATACAATTTCTGACTTGCACCAAAAAAAAACATTAGCATCGCTGGTCAAGCATTTTTATGGGGGACTACTGACAAAAAGCACAAAACAAGCCTGGTTGCCTGGGATGTAGTCTGCAGACCAAGAAGAAATGGTGGCATAAATATTAAACATTGCAAATGGTTTAATATAGCCCTAAATGGGAAGCATATATGGGATTTGGCCACAAAAAAAGACACACTGTGGGTTAAATGGATCAATGGAGTTTATTTGAAGGGAAACAATTTTTGGAACAATGCTCCTGTGTGGGGAGCTAGTTGGTACTGGACAAAGCTCAACAAGATCAAAAGCCACTTCCAGGACCATTATACAACCAGAGGAGTGTGGAAGGATACTCAAAATGGAATATACTCTGCTGCTAGTGGATACAGGGTATTGATGGGGAATTTGCCAAAATCTAGACATGCTGACCTGATCTGGGGGAAGATTACTGTACCTAGGCAAAGCTTCTGTTTATGGTTGGCCCAAATGGGTAGACTGCTGACCAAGGATGGGCTGCAGAAAATGGGATTCCTAAATGGTGACACCAACTGCTACTTATGCAAAATGGAAACAGAAAATCATAGCCATTTGTTTTTCAGCTGTAATGTTTCAACAGAGGCACTGAACCAGCTAAAGACTTGGTTGAAAATATCTGCAAGAGAAAACACAACCCAGGGAATGCTCAACTGGGTTAGTAGACAGAAATGCTCGAGATTCAGGAAAGAAGTGTATGCAGCAGGGATTGCAGCAGCTGTGTACTGGGTATGGAGAACCAGGAACCTGATGTGCTTTGAGAGGAGCAGAATGCCAATGTCACAGGTTATTCAGCAGATTCAACTGACAATCAGAATCAGAATTTAACAGTGCAGTAGCAACAGGAAGCTAAACAGCAAGGATAAAAGATGGATAAAAAATCTGTAAAATCCATTTGTGTGTTGTAGATGCAGAAATTCATGCAGCAATGTTACAGAAGATAATCCAGAATCAATTGGCAGAAGCAAAACAGAAAGAGGAAGTAGCACAATCAAGCAGATCAGCAAGGCTAGAGAATCAGTGCAGAAATTCATGCAGCAGTTTCACCAGGAAAATCAGAATCAGATGTCAGCAGATAGGCAGAAAGTGGAAGAAACAGAATCCAGGAACTCAGCAAGGCTAGAGAATCTGTAATATTTTAGTTTACTATGTTATGTATTTTGTTGTAAGTCAGGAATAATTTGGTTTATTTTGTTGTGTTGCTGATATGGGGAACCACTGCTTGTAGTGAGTTGCTCCAGGTCTATTGTAGGTTTGTAAGGTAGTAAAGGGATGTAGAAAAAAGGAACCCTACCTAGTAGGTGGCCTTGATTTTACATTGCCTATGGGCTGTAATCATGTCACGTTACAGTTAGCAATAATACAATTTCTGACTTGTACCAAAAAAAAAAAAAACATTAGCATCGCGTAAAACCGCCCATACAAGCCAATAAGAGACCCTATAACCGACCTTGGGGGTCTCCCATGTCTCTTAGGGGCCTCCCGTGCGATATGGGGTGAAAATATTAACGTCGAAAACCTTGCGTCCGTAGGCCCAAAACACGTCCCCTAAAGCATTCCCGGGGCCCGGTTACCGTTTTCGCCCGAAATTTTGTCAGGGGCTCTATTATGGTGCTGCATCGTGCCGCAACGTATGCGTCATGGTGCTGCATCGTGCTGCAACACATGGGTCATGGTGCTGCAATGCATGGGTCATGGTGCTACAACGCATGGGTCATGGTGCTGCAACGTATGGGTCATGGTGTTGCATCGTGCTGCAACTCAAGGGTCATGGTGCTGCAACGCATGGGTCATCGTGCTGCAACGCATGGATCATGGTCTTGCATCGTGCTGCAACGCATGGGTCATGGTGCTGCATGGTGTTGCATCGTGCTGCAACGCATGGGTCATACTGCTACAACGCATGGGTCATAGTGCTGCAACGCATGGGCCATAGTGCTGCGCCGTGGGACATGGGTGATGCAACGCCATGGGTCATGGTGCTGCGTCATAGGACATCGGTCATGGGACAAGGCGCTGCGTCATGGGACATGGGACAAGGCGCTGCGTCATGGGACATGGGACAAGGTGCTGCGTCATGGGACATGGGACATGGGACAAGGTGCTGCGTCATGGGACATGGGACATGGGAGAAAGTGTTGCGTCATGGGACATGGGACAAGGTGCTGCGTCATGGGACATGGGACAAGGTGATAAGTCATGGGTCATGGGACAAGGTGCTGCGTCATGGGACATGGGGCAAGGTGCTGCATCTTGGGTCATGGGACAAGGTTTTGCGTCATGGGACATGGGTCATGGGACAAGGTGTTGCAGCGCCATGGGACATGGGTCATGGGACAAGGTGCAGTGCCATGGGACAAGGTGCCTCTAGGACATGTTCTTCATACTTTAGATGTTTTCATACCTAGGATGTTTTCATACTTAGCACGTACACGAGGTCTCTTTCCTTGTCTCTTGTGTTCATGCTTAGCCCTTGTATCCTTTTTACTAACCACTTTTTTACCCAACATAGCAAGAATTGGAGATTTAGGAGGAAGGGGGGAGGGACGAATCGAAGCAACCAGCGCTGAATCTTAGTGGATCGTGGCAGCAAGGCAACTCTGCCACTTACAATATCCCGTTGCATATTTAAGTCGTCTGCAAAGGATTCAACTCGCCGCTCTGTAGGAATTGTACTTCAAGGCGGCCCTCGCGGCGCATCCGCCGATCTGGCTTAGCCGACGACACGTGCCCTTGGAGGCCGAGGCCCCTACTGCTGGTCGGCAATCGGGCGGCGAGCGCATGAGTCACTTCTCGCCCGGATTCTGACTTAGAGGCGTTCAGTCATAATCCAGGACACAGTAGCTTCGGGCCACTGGCTTTTCAACCAAGCGCGATGACCAATTGTTTGAATTAACGGTTCCTCTCGTACTAGGTTGAATTACCATCGTGACACTATCATCAGTAGGGTAAAACTAACCTGTCTCACGACAATCTAAACCCAGCTCACGTTCCCTATTGGTGGGTGAACAATCCAACACTTGGTGAATTCTTCTTTATAATGATAGGAAGAGCCGACATCGAAGGATCAAAAAGCAACGTCGCTATGAACGCTTTGCTGCCACAAGCCAGTTATCCCTGTGGTAACTTTTCTGACACCTCTCTCTTCAAATTTCGAAGATCTAACGGATCATTAGGCCACGCTTTCACGTTTCGTATTCATAGTGAAAATCAGAATCAAACGAGCTTTTACCCTTCTGTTCCACACGAGATTTCTTTTCTCGTTCAGCTCATCTTAGAACACCTGCATTATCTTTTAACAGATGTGTCGCCCCAGCCAAACTCCCCTCCTGACAATGTCCTCTGCCCGGATCGGCCCGCAATGCGAGGCTTAGGTCCAAAAAGAGGGGCAGTGCCCCGCCTCTGACTCACGGGGTAAGTAAAATAACGTTAAAAGTAGTGGTATTTCACTTGCGCCGAAGCTCCCACTTATGCTACACCTCTCAAGTCATTTCACAAAGTC
>CM076140.1:33855000-33887500 GCA_038025085.1 Tetragonia tetragonoides
GCTGATTTTTCAGGCCCGTCTCTTTTTTACAGCTCAATTTCTGCCGTCCAACCCTACTTCCCCACGCCGATATAAAAAAGCCTTCACCCTCAGTTCAAAACAGACCGTCTACAGTTGACAACCTCTATTCTCGGAGCATTGACACCGAGCTTCCCCATCTTTCTTCCAAACTTGAGATCTTGTCGTTACTATTTTTGTCAAATATAGCCTACAGTTCACGTACTAACTCCTGAGGGCTCAACTTAAATTAATTGCTTAATTGTTTATTTTTCTAGTAGTCATAATGTAGATATCATGCTAGTCTAACGTCTTTTATTGCTTCCTAAATTTCGTCTGTATAGTCGTTGTACTGCCCAACTTGTCAATTGAATGCACGTCTAAACAAGGGTTAATAATCAATGTTGTGATGCTTGTGATGAACCAATTAATAGTCTAAGTCTACGTTGTTAATCCTGTTTTGTGTGGGAATCATGTCTTTAAATTATTAAGCAAACTTGAGTTAGTAGAGGCCGTCATAAACGGGCGAGTTGGGTGCCTAACACCTTCCCACCTCGTACCTTCGCCCCCAAACCCTTTATTCTTGGGTACTCATATGTTCTATATGAGCGACAGTCTTTCTAAAAACATGATCAGTTCACTTTTCGCGCTATTGGGTTATCCCTTCGATAAAACGCCGATAGCAGATTTGTGACCTCTTTCATGGTTTTTATTCAATTCAAGTCTTTTCAAATGCTTTTCTAACTCGACGGTTCGTTGAACTTGTATAAACCCCCAGCTTACAAATTTTCTATAGGGACGCACTCCGTGGCCATAGAAATCCCAGGTCCTTCTAGTGGCGACTCCGCTGGGGATTTATTTAAGAGGGTGAGACTCGAAAGTCAAGTTTGCTTAATTGTTTAATAACATGTTCCATATTTTGCATCATTTGCATGTGCTTTAGCACAATTTTTGACCCTTATCAACCCTCGAGGAAGTTTGTGTCGCAACTCGTAGACAACCCTAATATCTAAAGGAATATACAGTTGTCCTATCGTGCAAATCGACGCTTCCTCACCCATGACTCATGAATCCTTGTTGATGAAAAGAATTACAATCGATGTGTCGACCATCCGCCGAACGGAAAGTGTAATTTGTCGTGGAAACCTCACAGGAGCCAAAAACCTCTAACCCACATTCGTGCATTCGCTTCCTTGTTGTGCATGTGTCATTGTAATGCCCGTCTGATCACATGTTTGCCTATAAACTGCGTTTTATAATGCTTGCTTGAATGCATGAATACCGTGATTATGTGCTAACATGTACTTACGTGCTAGGAGCTTTTTTTTAGCTAGTTCCTAAAGCCCGAAGATGGTGCGAGAATTCAATTCAAAGAACACTCATCATTTTCCCGATGATATATTCTAAAAGTCATGGACAATTTTCTACGACCTCTTAGCAAAAAAAGAGTCAGTGTCCCAATTTTCCCTCTCCCTTTTTGTATTTTATTATTTTCTTTTTTTTTTATGTAATTCAGATTCGGTCAAAAAAAAAAAAAAAATAAAACTAAAAAAAACGGCAAAACAAAAATACCGAAAAAACAAAAAAAAATCGGAAAAAAAAAAAAGAAAAGACCGAAATTCTTTTTGTTTTATTTTATCCCATTTTCCATTTTCTTTGAGTCTAGGAAATAAAAAAAAAAAAAAAATAGGATAGTCCGTCTTTTTCTATTTTTATTATTTTCGTTCAATTGACTTTATTTTCCTTTAATATTTGGAAATATTCGGGCATTAGGGCTTAAGGACCTTTCCTTTCTAAGACAATGTGTTATTCTATAAGTAGGTCAACCTTTTCTTAAGATGAGAGTCTCGTGGTCTTTTTCATGTTACTAAGTGCTCCGTGCTTCCTATTCAGGATAGAATCCAAAGAAGAAAGATTCGGCTAGGGTTTAATTCACCATTCTACCACGCCTCGATTCAAGCCACCTTGGTCACATCATGATCAGAACAGTTCAGGAGTATCTGGTTGAGATGACTGACCGAATGGATAGGTTGGAAGCCGACATTACCAACATCAAGTCAAGACAGTTGTGGGATACACCAATGTTTGTCCCTTCGTCTGAAAACCGGAAATCCGTGACTCCGAGAAAGCATGCTCCTGTCCTCAAGAGCTAGAAATGAAACGTAAGAGTGACGCGTCTTCCTCCAATGTCTCATCAAGGGAATACTACATGCCCCAAAGTAAGCCGAATAGAGATTTTTCTCCATTAGGGATAGCTCTCAGTACAGCTTTCGAAAGATTAGTGGACAAAGACATACTTCGACCCATAGGTCCCACTCCAGAACCAAATACCAAGGGCCGTAACTGGAAAGAAGGTGATTACTGCAAGTATCATCAAGGGAAAGGGCATGACACGAATGACTGTTGGGCCCTTAAACACATCATCTAAGACAAAATAGACAATGGCACTCTACCATTGCCCACAGCTGAAGAAACCGGAAATTTTGGCAACCTCCTGGGTACTATCAACCATATTACAATTGAGGAGCCCAAAGAAAACTCTCACCTCATTTATGGTGAGGAAATCACCTTGATTTTCCAAAAATCCTATGAAGAAGAACTAGACATGAGAGGCCACAAATTAGTGGATGACAAAAGTCAAATACAAGAAAGTCTGGTCTGTTTAATGAAAGGGATACAAGAGATAAGAGAGAAGGTTGACATTCTAGAAGAACGCACCTCCAAGCCCAGGAATGCGGTCATCCTGACCAAGGAAGAAGCTTGGTGGCGCCAAGAACTTCTTTATCACAAAATGTCCAAATATGGGTATGTTCTTCCAAGGACCCCCATATCAAAGCTCCTTCCGAGAGACGGAAATCCATTCCTAAGTTGTACCTACTGCAAGGCTGAACGACATCACATCAATCAGTGAAGGCGCTTTAAGGGGCTAGTCACACGTTTCATTGACCAAGGGACAATGTGGCCACCATACACTTGGACAGTCAACTGGTGTCGTCATAGTCAAGAAAAGTAAACCCCTCTCTTCGCACCAATGTAAGCGGTTATGAATGAGCTAGTATGGAGAGGTGACATCCAACCCCACATCCCTTTGGAAGAGGCCAAGTCAGAACCGGGAGAAAACCGACCCTATTGCAAGTATCATCGAGTATTCGGGCACCACACAGATGACTGCCTACGCCTAAAAGACGACATCCAAGGTGTCATTGACAGAGGAGAGGTTCCACCACCATTAAGAGATGGCAATATGGATGATGAAGCCTGGAACTAGTAGATCACCCGCAGGAGCTAGAAGAATCGAGTCTGAGTCTCTAAGTTTTGTCGAGTTAGGACCTTAGCTAAATCTTTAGGTTGAGTCTTAAATAGGGAGTGTTCCCTCTTTTACTTTTATTTCTATGTCTAGTTTCTTTTTTGTGATGGGAATTAGAGACCCTCTTCTCTAAAGTCATGTGTGCTTATCTCTTTTTGCAAATCAATAAAAGTTCCTCTTGCTCATTTCTTTCTTTGTTTAGCTATTGATAAACCCAATGAATACAAAGTTGCACAAATCATTAACTAACTAAGTTAAGCAATGTAAGTAAACTTCGCAAAGCAAGAATACAGAATTTCACTTTTACAGGAATTTGAGTAGCTGAACTCTCTCAACAATGCCGCCCTACTAAGAAGAAGCGAGCCAGCCTCTTGCAACAACCTTGACACAGAAATGACTTTGGCTCCGATCGAAGAGGATCCTTGGTACCAAGACGTCTTCAACTACATCACCGAAGGCATATACCCTCAAGACGCACCCCTAAGAGCTCAACGGGCCATCCGTCTCTTAGCGGCGCAGTACATAGAATACAAGGGGGTTCTGTAGAAAAAATCCCACAACGGGGTCAACCTCAGATGCGTGAACTTCGAAGAAGCCGCAGAAATTATGGACAAGGTACACAATGGAGTGTGCGGACCACAGATGAATGGTCGAATGCTCTCTAGAAAAGTCCTACGACTGGGATACTACTGGACTACTATGGAAAGGGATTGCTACGACTATGTCAAGAAGTGCAAGAAATGTCAGATATATGCTAACCTGCAGCATATGCCACCCTCGATGCTCCACAACTTCACATCCCCTTGGCCGTTTTCCGCATGGGGCATAGATATCATTGGTAAGATCACCCCGAAGGGCTCGGGAGGACATGAATACATCCTGGTAGCCATAGATTATTTTACCAAAATGGGTCGAAGCCCAATCCTATGCTGTGCTTACCTCCAAACAAGTGTTCATATTCATAAGGAACAACATCATTTGCCGATACGGTGTTCCGCATGAAATCATTAGTGACCATGGTTCCCATTTCAAAGCCGAAATAGCCACCCTCCTCAAAAACTACAAAATCCAGCACCATAAATCATCCCCTTGCCGTCCCCAAACCAATGGCACAGTAGAAGCTGCCAACGAGAACCTCAAGTCTATCATTGAAAAAATGATAGAAAACTACAAAGATTGGCCTGTCAAACTTCCGTTTGCCCATTGGGGGTATAGGACATCCATAAGATCCTCTACGGGAGCAACACCTTATTCCCTAGTCTATGGAATGGAAGCAGTTCTACCCATAGAAGTCCAACTACCCTCCATGTGCATAGCCTTAGAAGGTGAAATTCCTGAAACCCAATGGTTACAAGCCAGCTACGAAGAGCTCATGTTCACGGATGAAAGACGCCTACGGGCCCTAGACCATTCCCACATGTACCAACAACGCACGACAAGAGCATTGAACAAAAAGGTTCGACCTCGCAATTTAAAGGAAGGGGATTTAGTTTGGAAAGAATTACGTGCCCCAGTTACTGACCCCAGAGGCAAATTTCGACCAAATTTGTCCGGCCCGTTCATCATCAAGGATATCCTGTCAGGAGGCGCAGTCAGATTTATGGATATTGATGGCATCGAGTTCAGCCAGCTCACTAATATGGATCAACTGAAGAAGTGCTACGTCTTAAAAAAAATTCCGAAATTTTTTTTTAAAAAAAAAGGACGTACACAACTTGAACGAACTACGCTGGCTTGATTCCACACTGGATACGTAGGTAACCCTTTTAAGGGGGCCCGGCGAAAATCAATCCAAAATGCCATTCAACTCATTCAAAAAGGGATAATCTTTATTCAAACTTAACGAATAAGTTTACATTGCAAGAATTAAACTTCCTAAGGTTACAAAAAAAAAAAAAAATAATGCAACTACGAGGGTCTAAGCTAAACAAATTCTTATCATTTTTTTTTTCAAAACTATACTTGCTTTCCTAGAAAACTACTTTAATCCTTCTTCCCTTTAGAAGGCTTCGTTGAAGAGTTCTTCTTTGAAAGACCCTGGCTTGAGGACGACCTATGATCGCTCCCTGGGGCTTGCCTCTTTTTCGTACGTGATAGGCTCCCATTTGAGGCCTTTCCTTTCTTTTCTTGCTTCCTGTTTTCAAGTCATACTTAGGCTTTAGCTGGTCCCACTCCTCATGACGAAGGGCTCGTCTCGCTTCTCCATCACAGCAAGAAAGTCAGTTCAGATAGATCTCAGAAACTTTAGTTGACGTAATCACCCGAGGTACAGTCCAGCGGTGCCGGCTACGCCAATACTTTCCCCACTCCGCAGCAAATTCAGTGATCAAGGCTACGACATTTGGTCTCGTAGTCTCCTGACGTGGGATCACCTGTTTCAACCCATACTGCCTCATGACCCTAGAGGGAAAGAAAAAGGTAGTCCTATATAGACTCAATATGGTAGTGAAAGGAACAAAGGTATCACAGGCCACCAAGGAGGTCAAGCTTCACCAAGGCACATGCCAACGGATGACAGGTCCCGCATGGAAAAAGGCATCCCATTCAGCAAGGGAATTTTCAGAATATAGCCTTTTCCTAACCAAGAAGCTAGCAGCGGTATAGGTTTTCTTTGATCAAGTCCGAGGAACGCGAACTATCGAATTATCTCGCGACTCTATCAGCCTCAAATGCTCACATAACCAAATTTGAAGCAGCAGGGGGCTGCCGGAAAAAGCTTCTTGAGGAGATATTTTCAACCTGTCGAGCCCCATGATAGTCTCTCCTACAACCAGATGCAAAGGAGAATGCGCTTCAACCATTTGATTTACCACTCGCAAGCAACGAGGCTCGACCCAACTTAGAAGATTTTGCATTAACAAACAGTAGGCAGTTTAATAGGCAAAGCACAAAAGCCTGTCGACGACAACACCTGAATATTACATCGTTTTCAGATGAAATAGCAAACTTTTCGCAGAGTCGAACCAAGTCCACATCGACACCGAGAACCATACTTTTGGCTTCTGCAGATGACAAACCCAAGGATTTTCTGTATTGATCCTTAAAATCATCTCTTAAATAAGGCACAACTCGGGGAAGAGCATCAGGCATGTCAGTAATCGCAGCAAATTCCTCAACCAAAGGGCATAGTTCAGAGTTACTAAAACGGAAAACATGCAGGTCGGGCTCCCAAAAATTCAAAGCAGATCAAAGAAGGGGCCACAATATTTTGGTTGGTTTCAAAGTCATCAGGGTAGAAACGTGAAATGGGGCTAGTTCAAGTTTATCTTCTACGGACATATTTTTGCACCAAGCATCGAACAGGTTCTCAAAGGATTTCACCATGATAGAAGATTGGGAAAATTTGAGGAAACTAAGGTCTGAAAAATGATACAACGTCAAGTATCCCGTAAATCCTATTTATAGGAAAACACGCGAGCCAAAGAGATCAGAAATCCACAAAAAAGCCCAAACCAGAGCTGTCAACGGCTATGGTCAGTGCTGCTGGCGGCCCAGCCCAGCACCGCTAGCGGCCTAGACCCTGGCCTGATCCGAATTTTTCCCTCGGTCCAGCTCGCTCCACTGCTCCGGTCTGCCCGATTAAAGCCCAGCTTTGATACCCGCACTGAATTTCAAGGCCCGAGACTCTCCTAGTTTTATCTTTTTCCATTTATTTTTTTTATTATTTTCCATTTTCTTTAGGGGGTATAATATGTGTAATTTTTGCTTTTTCTCGCAATTTTTACCATTTTCTTTATTTTATTCCCTAAATTGTGGCTTCATCCTACCGCATAACACATTGCATACTTAGATCAAACGAGCTAGTCAAGCCATCATATCATACATATCATAAAAAAAATGCATAAAAACAAGAGTTCGAAATCTCAAGATCAATGTCTAGAAGGAGGTCCAAAGCTGCTCAACCAGAATCATTGCTGTCAGCCTCATCATCAATGGACGGCTCCTGACCATAGTTCCCGGTCGAATAATGGAGAGAAGAGCTATAAATGGGCCTACTGTTGTCAGGCCTCATATCCCGCCCATTATATGCCGGTGCGCGCATAGGGGTACCTGCTGAAAGCCCCGCACCAAAGAAATTCTCTGTGGCCTGACTGGCGAAGTCCATGGCCATATCCTGATGTGAAGGCCCAGCATAGGGCACATCCCATCCAGGGGCATTCGCCCAACCTCCACTCGGGAGCATAACAACGGGCCTACTATCAAGAGAAGGCTGGAAGCCCGCAGGAGAGAACATCTCAGGAATGTATGGTACAAAAGGGTCGGGCGCCTCATCAACAGGAGGCCTGGTCACCACTACAGATGGTCGGCTCGCTGAAGAAGCCCTCTTGGTTGGTGTGATGCCCATTAGCTTCACAGTACTTGCATCGAAGATAGGGGTTTCCGTCCCTGGGAAGTATCCGAGGGGTAGGCCTCCTTGGATGGGCATATC
This sequence comes from Tetragonia tetragonoides, assembly GCA_038025085.1. NCBI lineage: Eukaryota > Viridiplantae > Streptophyta > Magnoliopsida > Caryophyllales > Aizoaceae > Tetragonia > Tetragonia tetragonoides. Next base: position 33,862,734 of record CM076140.1, read on the forward strand.
CATACTTGACCATCTTGCTGAACATTTCATCTTGTTGGAAGCAAGCTTCTCCTTTGGCCAGAATGATATTGCATTCTATGGGTTGTTCCAACGAGACAACTTTCTCTTTCATCCGCTGAATTGCATGGTGGTAGTGTGCCACGTAGATGGACATTCCCTCGATAGTTTCCTTTACTTCCTCAAACTCATTCGGTTCTCCTATTTCTTCAAAAGGATAGGTCTCGAATTCCCTAGAACTGTCTGAGCTGTCAGATTTAGTGTCTTCTTCTATGAGGGCTACCTCTTCAGGGGAGAATCCCCACAGGTCAATGTCTTCACTATCGTGTTCTATCTTCAAGAAAGGAGTCTTGTCAATAGTTGCCTTGATGGGGTTAGCTTCAATTTCCAAAATTTCTCCTTCCAACATCATCTTGACCTTCTGGTACAGGGTAGAGGCCACATCATTTAAACCATGGAGCCAAGGTCGCCCTAACAACAAGTTGAAAGTGGCTTGAATATCCATCACATAAAACTGGACCATATTCTTTATAGCCCCAGAGGTGACATTCATGGTTATGGTGCCTAAAACCTTTCGACTGGAATTGTCATAAGCGCGCAAGCCTTGTGCTGAGTGAGCCAAATTGTTGATATCGATGCCCAGTTTTGCTGCAATTCTCAATGGGCATACATTTACGGCCGAGCCATTGTCCACTAGGGTCATGGGTACATACTTGCCCATGGCGAATACAGTCAAGTATAAAGCATTATTGTATGAAGACCCTTCTGGATGTAACTCATTGTCAGAGAAGGTGATGGATGGCCGAGTTTTATCTCCTACCAAGAAATTGATCAGTTCGTCGGGTCTCATATCCGGTGATACTGAAACTTTTGATAAGGCTTCCAAAATAGCCTGGCGATGTTCGTAGGATGAGGCTAAGAGTTGCCAAATAGAAATATCGGCTTTGATTCTCTTGAGTTGTCCTGTGATGGGAGACTCTTTATCTTTTGCGGGGACTTCTTCTACTTCTTCTTCAGCTGGAGGTTGGATTCTTTCATTATAGATGTTTGGTGGCCTATAATGACGACCGGAGCGTGTTAAGTGGACCACTCGTACAGGCGATCTGGTTTGGATCTCCCATACATCTTCTTCATTACTGTCCCATATTCCAGCAATTTCAAATCCCAAGGCATCCTCAACACTTATGTGCCGAACGGCACCCAAAGGGTTATTCGAGTTGCTGGGTGCTTGACCAGGTTTTGGTAAGGGTATGGTACCGTTCTCAATTCTATCCTAGATAGCATGATTGAGAGCCCAACAGTTGTCGGTGTCGTGCCCCTTTCCTTGATGGTATTTGCTGTATTCCCCTTCTTTCCAGTTGCGGCTCGTAACAGATTGTTCCGGGGTAGGTCCAATGGGCTGCAGCAGATTATTTTTGATCATTCTTTCAAGAGCATGTGACAGAGTCATTCCAAGAGGGGTGAATTCTCTTTGTGGCTTTCTTTCGGCAAAGGTATTCACAACAGCGACCTCATTGACCTGAGCACCAGAAGAGGTTCCGGCAGTTGCCCTTTTGTCTCTCTCGTAAGTGAAGGGCTTAGCGGTGGCCTGGTTCTTATTTTTGTTGATATCATCTTCATTGAGGATGCCAACGTCATATAGACGCTCATATGAGTCAATGGCCTGATACTGAAGGTGACTCTTATAAGCCGGTTGCAGGTTCTTAATGAAATGCCTGATCTGCTCAGTTTCGGAGGGTCTTTCCACCATTTCAGCTATCTTGGACTTCCATCGACGGAGGAATTTAGTGAATCCCTCATTCCTCTCTTGGGTGGTAATTTCAAGCTCCCTCAAAGTAATGGGGAGAGTAGCATTGTCCTTGTATCGGGCCAGGAAGACCGTGGTAAAATCAGACCAAGTTGGGTAGCTTTCTAGGTCTAGGGAGTAAAACCATTGTCGAGGTCTGGGGAAACAGATGGGCGTAGAGTTTCTGGTTGATTCCCCTTAGAGCCATAGCAGTAGTGAAGGATTTCAGGTGATCCTGCGGGTTGTCAACTCCCATGAAGGTGGCTACTTCAGGTATTGAGGATTTGGCCGGAAGCTTACCCTTGATCTTAGTGTCAAACTTTCCTACGTTGGCACTAAAGTTGGAGATCAAGCCGTTACTCTTGAGCACAGAAGTGATCTTAGCCAGCATGGCATCTGACCCTTCTTCCTCAGAATCGGAATCGGAAGGGACCCTTGCTTCTTCTTCTCTTTTTCTTTCTATATCTTCAACTTTGAGTCGAACCCTTTCTAACTCGCTCATGAGGTCATCAAATCTTTCATCCATGGTCTTAGGCATTGTGAAGTTGGGAGGGGTGATTGGTGTGGAGAAGAAGGTATGTAGTGACGGTGAATTTATTGATGGTGAATCTGTTTGTGGTGTAGGTAAATGAGGACCTGGTGGTGTAGACGGTTGCAGACGAACCAGCCTCACCGAAGGCTGAGCCCAACTTTTCTCAAGATTTCCTTTCTTCTTTGGACCCCTTATCCTGACTAGGAAGCACGGAGCACTTAGTAACAAAAACCACGAGACTCTCATCTAATGAAAAATTGACCCACACATAGAAAGCACATTGTCCTAAAAGGGAAAAGAAAGTCCTTAAGCCTAAATGCCCAAATATTTCCCTAATATTCAAGAAAAACAAAGGCAGTGAACAAAAATAAGAAAAATAATGGAAAAGGATGACTATCCTAATTTTATTTTTATTTAGACTCAAAGAAAATGAAAAATGCGATAAAATAAAAAGAAATTTCGGTCCCTTTTTTTTAATTTATTTTTTTTACATTTTTGATTTTTTTTTTACCGAATCTGAATTACATCAAAAGAAAAAAAAGAAAATACAAAAATAAGAAAAAGGGAGAGGGAAAATTGAAAGACTAACTCTTTTTTTTTACTAAAAAGAACCTAGAAATTGTCCATGACTCTTAGAATATATCAATGGGAAAATGATGAGTGTTCATCGAATTTGAATTCTCGCACCATTTTTGGGCATTACGAACTAGCTAAAAATAAAAAGAAATGACTCCTAGCACGTAATAAGTACATGTTGGCACATAATCACGATAATCATGCATTCATGCCAGCACAATAACAACGTAGTTTACAAGCAAACATGTGATCAAACGGGCATTACAACGACACATGCACAACAAGCAAGCGGATCCACGAATGTGGGTTAGAGGCTTTTGCCTCCTGTGAGGTTACCACGACAAATTACAATTTCAGGTCGACACATCGAATGTAATTCTTTTCATCAACAAAGGATTGATGAGTCATGGGTGAGAAAGCGTCGATTTGCACGATAGGACAAATGTATATTCCTTTAGATATACGTCTTGTCTACGAGTTGCGACACAAACTTCCTCGTGGGCAAAAGGTTGTGCAAAAGCACATGCAAATGATGCAAAAATATGGAACATGTTATTAAACAATTAAGCAAACTTGACTTTCGAGTCTCACCCTCTTAAATAAGTCCCCAGTGAAGTCGCCAATGTAAGGACCCGGGATTTTTCCAATCCTTATTTCCACGGAGTGCGTCCTTATAGAAAATTTGTCAGTTGGGGGCTTAGATAAGTTCAAGGGACTATCGAGTTAGAAAAGCTTTTGAAAAGACTTGAATTGAATAAAAAAAACCATGAAAGAGGTCACAAATCGGCTATAGGCATTTTACCGAAGGGACAACCCGAAGGGACAACCCAATAGCGCGATAAGTGAACTAATCATGTTTTTAGAAAGACTCCCGCTTATATAAAATATATATGAACCCAACAATAAAGGGTTCGGGGGCGAAGGTACGAGATGGGAAGGTGTTAGGCACCCAACTCGCCCGTATTATGACGGCCTCTACTAACTCAAGTTTGCTTAATAATTTAAAGACATAATTCCCATGCAAAACCGGATTAACAACCTAGACTTAGACTATTAATTGGTGTATCACAAGCATCACAACATTTATTTTTAACCATTATTTAGACATGCATTTGATTGACAAGTTGAGCAGCACAACGACTAGACAGACAGTATTTAGGAAGCAATAAAAACGTGACCTAGCATGATATCTACATTATGACTACTTAGACAATAAACAATTAAGCAAGGAATTTATTTGAGCCCTCAGGAATTTGTACCTGAACTGTAGGCTATATTTGACAAGAATAGTAAAAATAGACCTCAAGTTTGGAAGAAAGAGAGGAAAACTCGGTGTCAATACTCCCGAGAATAGAGGTTGTCTACTATAGACTGTATGTTTTGAACTGAAGGTGAAGGGTTGTTTATATAGGCGTGGAAAAGTAGGTTTGTACGGTCGAATTTGAGCTGAAAAATGAGACGGGCTTGAAAAATGAACCGAGCCCGAAGGGAAGTTAGCGCCGCTAGCGGCGCTGGTCAGCGCTGCTAGCGGCCTTACCAGCGCCGCTAGCGGCCTTGGGAAATTGGTCAGCACCGCTAGCGGCCCTGGGACTTTCCCTAGGGCCGCTGACGGCTGTCAGCAGCCAGCTGGATGACGTCATAATGACGTCCTCCACCCCATTTTCATTTTCCGGAGGATTTTAAATATTCCGAAAAATATGAAAAGACCATTTTGCCCCTGAACGGTAAAAGACGGTTTTACCCTTAAATCACAACTTGGCGACCGAGAGTCGGAATGAGGCATGAGACGTGTCGTTAGAAAGCTCTTGAACGGGGCTTCTGAATGGAATGGAACGAAGGAGTGTTTGGAGGGAAAGGCCTGAGACCTTATCTTAACTATTAAAGCAAAATAGTAATTCACGCTTAAAAATTACTCCTTTCATCATCGGGCTTTTGCGGAGAAATCTGAAGACGCTATTTTGGCGTCTACAGCCGCCCTACCACGGATCACGAGTCCCAGGTCCCGCACACTCAGACCCCACAGATAGAACATGGTCAAAGGAGGATCATCCGGATCCAAGTGACTACCAAGGGAGGGATAGACCAACCGAGTCAAGCGCTCCCCCAAATACCATACAAATCCAAATGGCCCCTAAAAGACCATCCGCAGAAAAGACACTCTAAAGGACTCCATGGTAATATGGGGTGGAACCCCGAGAATATCATCAAAAGCAGACCAAGATACCTGCAGATTACCAGCTCAAAAGTTCATTCACACCAAATGAACCAAATATATATATATATATATACAAGTCAACAACCACATACCGTAGATGCGGCACGACACTTGAAGAGACTCCGAAAATGCTCCAAAGAGGTAAATGAGTGGGTATCCCTACCAACCCACCGTGAACCTAATGGGAACATCCTCAAACCAGGACGGTGAGGACCAAAAGCTGGAAAGTACTCAAAGAACCACAGCTGCCATACGAGCAAACAAGTAAGCCCCAAATCTAAAAACATGTGCGCACAAAAGAAAGAAAAGCGGAGTATATGAGAGCCTACCTCCGGTATCCTCCATGGGCCTGTGATAGATGTCCTCTCACTCGTCTCCTTAGGCCTACAAGCCCGACGGCACCACTTCACCAAAGAAGCATAAGCAGCGGCACCAAGGTTGTACTCATGGATTTTGGTCAAATCCTCTAAACATGTCAAGAAACCGACTTGACACACGCTCTTCTTCTGAGCAAAGATCGTCGACCCAAGCAAGCAGGCCAGGAAAATACGAGCCCTCTGCTCCTCGGTAAGTCCCTGCTCCGCCACGGCCTCCCACAACCGCACCAAAGAAATCCGATCCTTATCAAAGTGGATGGATACGGGCCCGTAAAGCTCTAGCAAAGTATCACTCTGTCGCTAGTAGCTCGCGTCATACTGAATACGACGCCCACGAAAAGACAACCCCGTCAGCACAGCGAACTGATAAGGGGTGGGAAACATCTCTCCCACAGGTGTATGGAAAGTGTTTGTGGTATCCCAAAACCTCTCCAGCAAACCCCTAGCAATAATCCTAGAATCCCCCGAGTGACACGCAGGGATGAAAGTCAGAAACTCGTCAAGACCCGAGCCCAGTACCAAATTCCTGGCCCCCTCCGAAAAGGTCCCCAACATCATAGCCCAATGGGAGGTAGTCCCATGAGCCTGCAGCAAAACTCCGACACCCTAGCCAACAAACAAATTTTCCTCAACACCCCATATACTACAAATACAGCTAAAATAATTCCACACAGATTATATACAGCTGACCACCAATCCAGTATAAGTCCCAATTTGTTCGTGTGCCGAAGAACTAACAGTTCCAATTTTCAGCTCAAATATACTGAACAAGAAAAAAAAAAAAAAAAAAAAAGAGAGTCAGAAAACATACCAACTCTAAGTTAGAGAGATGACTCCGTCTATCCGGCAACAGAACACCGTGGTTCCAAACTCCAGGCGGGCGCCAGTCCAACCGCATAAAAGAGTCCTGGTGCAGTAGAGCTCCTTATGCGTGGTTAGTCAGCGGTGCTCTAGCAGAAGCTAACCCGGTGCGGAAAAGGCTCCGGTCATACTCCTCATCACTTACAGGACGCTTTCCTTTGTCTACGGGAGCCATGGGAACACAATGGAGTTTTCTCTCTCTACAAGTGGGAAAATAAAAGTTTCAGATTCGCAAGAAACAAGCACCCATTCAACAATGCAACACAAAATTCAACAACTAGGCGAAAAAATAAGCAAGTTCAAGACAAAAACCGAGGAAAACAATCAAGAATCGACTTACCTCAAGCAAAGTGGAGCACTCAACAATGGGGAAGCTTCGATAATAGCTCTCGACAATGGCTCCACGAAGAAGAAGGATGGCACACGAAAAAGAAAAAAAAAATCGCTGAAGCCATTTTATTCGGCTCAAGCCCAGCGCCGCTGGCCAAAGCCGCTAGCGGCCTCACTCCAAGGCCCAGCGCCGCTGGCGCTGGCCTGGGCCGCTAGCGGCCCTGCAGACCTACAGGACGGGCCCCACTGTTGACCACCACGACCCCTTTTTCCAGTCCGAAGTTCGTTACTTCAGTTCATTTGCGGTAAAAATCAGTACCAAGCGCGCGGGAGCAAAGCACTCTGGCCCACAAGTTCAAATTCGACAGTTGGCCTATTTTACGGTACCAACTTTCTCAGGTAAAACTAACCCGTTTACTTTTGCAAGTCCCAGGTACTCAAGCCTGGATCTACACTGCGACGACTCTTACCGCCCAGAGCGCCCAAAAATATTTTAAGCCCGGAAAACCTGTTGGCCTTACTAATCATTACAAATTTTTGGGGTCAGTCCCTCTGCGCTTTTACAAATTTTTTTAGGGTGAGTCCCTCTGGGCTTTTACAAATTTTTGGGGTTAGTCCCTCTGCGAGGTTACAAACTTTTGGGGTCAGTCCCTCTGCGAGGCAATAAATTTTTCAGTCAGTCAATGACCGCTTAAGCTATTGCGGTTAAACTGTCCCTTCTACGAGGTTACTTACTTTTGTATCAGTCAATGATTGTTTAAACTGCTTCGGTTATACTGTCCATTATTTATTTTTTATATGTTTCAGTCAATGAGTGCTTAAGCTATTGCATTTAAACTGCTCATATGTCCTAACCACCTTATGGCCGATTATTTTTAATCGCACTTATCTCATTGACTTTTTTGTTTCTTATAACAGGGACGATATCTCGACATCCGTCGAGCGGTGTTTAGTCACTGTTTGTCGAAGCACTCCTCGTTGATCATTCTCAAAGTATTACTAACTTTTTCATTCACTCTGAATACAGGTCCCCAGCAGACGTTTAGACCATCTACGAGCGGTGTTCTATCCTGCTAACATAATCTTTATTTTCTCTTGTGTTCATAGAGATGAGATCTTAGCACACTACGAGCGTGTCCCAACTTAGGTTTGTCTTCATATGCATGCATACTGTACACTCTCACACACCATGCGCACATCGGCATCCTGCATGACGCCTTCGGAGTACTTTGATATTCGCTTTTACTCAAGCTCGATCAAAGAGGGGGCTTCTGTAGACGCCAAAAAAGTGCCTTCATATTTCTCCGCAAAAGCCCGATGATGAAAGGAGTAATTTATAAACTTGAACTGCTATTTTTGCTTTAATAGTTAAGATAAGGTCTCAGGTTTTTCCTCCAAACACTCCTTCATTCATTTCATTCAGAATCCCTGTTCTAGAGCTTTCCAACGACACGTCTCACGCCTTTTTTCGACCCCCGGTCACCAAGTTGCGATTTAGGGGTAGAACAGTCTTTTACCGTCCAAGGGTAAAACGGTCTTTTTATATTTTTCGGAATACAAAAATTTCTCCGGAAAGTAAAAATAGACTGGATGACGTCATTATGACGACTTCCAGCTGGCAGATGAGAGCCATCAGCGCCCCTGGAATAAGTCCCAGGGCCGCTAGTAGCGCTGACAAGTTTCCCAGCGCCGCTAGCGGCGCTCACCCTTCTTCGGGCCCGGCTGATTTTTCATGCTCATCTCGTTTTTCAACTCAATTTCTCCCGTCCAACCTTATTTCCACGCCTATATAAACAACCCTTCACCCTCAGTTCAAAACACACCGTCTATAGTTGACAACCTCTATTCTCAGGAGTATTGACACCGAGCTTCCCCCTCTTTCTTCCAAACTTGAGATCTTGTATTTACTATTTTTGTCAAATATAGCCTACACTTCAGGTACTAACTCCTGAGGGCTCAAATTAAATTAATTGCTTAATTGTTTATTTTTCTAGTAGTCATAATGTAGATATTATGGTAGTCTAATGTCTTTTATTGCTTCCTAATTATCGTCTGTATAGTCGTTGTGCTGCCCAACTTGTCAATCGAATGCACGTTTAAACAAGGGTTAATAATAAATGTTGTGATGCTTGTGATGAACCAATTAATAGTCTAAGTCTAGGTTGTTAATCCGGTTTTCTGTGGGAATCATGTCTTTAAATTATTAAGCAAACTTGAGTTAGTAGAGGCCGTCATAAACAGGCGAGTTGGGTGCCTAACACCTTCCCACCTCGTACCTTCGCCCCCGAACCCTTTATTCTTGGGTACTCATATGTTCTATATGAGCGGGAGTCTTTCTAAAAACATGATCAGTTCACTTTTCGCGCTATTGGGTTGTCCCTTCGGATTGTCCCTTCAGTTTGTCCCTTCGATAAAACGCCGATAGTAGATTTGTGACCTCTTTCATGGTTTTTATTCAATTCAAGTCTTTTCAAATGATTTTCTAACTCGACGGTTCCTTGAACTTCCCAACTTACAAATTTTCTATAAGGACGCACTCCGTGGGCCGTAGAAATCATGGGTCCTTACACTCTCCGACGTCGTCTAGATAGCTCGATCCCGAAGGAGATCACATCCATCCAACATTTATACCCACATCGTAACTGTAAGCCATCATCGACCCCGACAGTGCCCGAGTGGACGCGAACTGACACGACTCGGCGCCTAGTAGGCGCTTCATGCCACGTCACGTCGCGTCTGCCTCCGTCTCCAGCATAGGGGGCCGGTGCTTGAGCCGAGGTGTCGTGGGTGTCCGGCTATGATGGCGCAGGACTTGACACTACTCGGCGCCTGGTAGGTGCTTCATGTCGCGTCCCTTGCCTTCCTTTGCCCACAAGCACTCTCTCAAGCAACTATCCCCTAAAGAGTCTTATAAGGTTTAGTGGTTCTGACAGGAGAAGACATGCATAGTGCATAAGTTTCATACTAGGGTTTTTGAGTGTTTGGATTATTATTTTCCAAAAGTTTCACGTCAAACTTTTCAAGTATATTATTAAGTTACGGAAAAACTTTTTTTTTTTTTCAATTTTTCACACAAGGTAGCTATTTAATTTAATTTTTAATTAAAAAATAGGCTGAAAAAAACGAAATAAATAGAAATAATATCAGAAAAATTACAAATCACTTCCAAAAAATTGGGAAATATTTTAGAGACCTCACTTTAATTTTAGAAATAATTTTGAGACCTCACTCCTCACTCTTAGGGGTAGGAAATTCCGGCCCTTACCTATGCTTTTGGTGTTCTGGCCCTTACAATTGCATCCCGTAAAAACCCAATTACAAGTATATCATGGACCAGATAACCGACCCCGGGGACTTCCCATATCACTTAGGGATGTCCCATGCGATATGGTGTGAAAATATACACCTACGGTCCGGAGCCTCTCGGAAGCCAAAAAAACGTAGATTATATCCTTTGATTTTCGGCTTCACGGGGCCCGGGTGTCATTTTTACCCAAACATCTCCCAGGGATCTATCATGACCCTAGAGGATCCTAGGCACTCCGGGAGGGTCATCCTTATCCCCGAACTCCGATATCACCCATGACACCGGCATTCCGACCCTTACATTGGCATCGCGTAAAAACGCCCTTACAAGCCTATCAGAGACCCAATAACCGACCCTAGGGGCCTCCCATGTCCCATAGGGGTCTCCCGTGCGATATGGGGCGAAAATATTAACGTCAAAAACATTGCGTCTGGAGGCCCAAAACAAGTCCCCCAGAGCATGCCCAGGGGCCAATTGTCGTTTTCGCCCGAAATTTTTTCGGGGGCTCTATTATGGCCCTAGGGGACCCCCGTTGCCCCGGGAGGGTCATCTTTATCCCCGAACCCGGATATCACACATGTCCCCCGTTTTCGGGCCCTAACATTGGCATCTGATCGATTTTCTCTCTCTAAAATGCTCTCTCCTCTCTCCTCTACAGTGTTCGTTAAACTCCATTAACAACCCTGAGTCCAATCGGGAAGAAAGAGAAATCAAAGAGAGGGAATGGAAACGACGATGAGGATGCCGCGAAATCGACAGCTCCACCCTGTCCCACGAAGAATGTGACACAACGAAAACGTTCGAGCGAAAATCATGAAAACCTAGGTCGTGTTATGAGAAATCTCACGGATGAATTGGAGGACCCAGACATCATGACACCTGAAGCACACACTGAAACTGTGCAGCAAATGGAGTTAGCGCAAGAAAAAATCAATTCTTGGTTGTCGAAAATGAAGGAAAGGGCAAACAATCAAACCTCGGGTGAGGAAGAGATCGAAACTGCAAAACAAGGAAAACAGCAAGCGAGAGCTACTGCAGGTAATATCTCAGCCCGGGATAAATTTGACATATCCAAATTAAAAAAACTCTGGATTTAAATTGGATTTTGTTGAGCCAATTATGCATGAAGGGAAACATGTAGGGGAAATTAGCTACATGGATATAGAATCTGAAATAAATTATTGGAACAAAGCTGTGGTTGCTATATTATGGGATCAAAACCTCCAATTAATGTGTTAAGCGGGTACTTAAGAAGAATCTGGGCTAAGCGAGGAATGAATAAAATAGCCATGATGAAAAATGGCTTGGTGTTGGTAAGGTTTGATTCAATAGAACAAAGAGATGCTGTAATTCAAGAAGGAGTATACCATTTTGACAACAAACCTATGATAGTGAGGCATTGGTCTGAAAACATAGACTATCCGCAGGAAGAATTAAGCTCAGTACCTATTTGGGTCAAATTCCCTGGCCTAAATGTGAAATATTGGTATGCTAAGGGACTGAGCAAGATTGCCAGCCTTGTAGGAAGGCCAATGATGGCAGACAAAAACACAGAGCTCAAAGTAGGGATCCAATTTGCTAGAGTTTTGATTGAGGTGGCAGTGGGATCTGAATACCCTAGCAAGGTGCATTACAAGAGTGAAAAAGGCAATATTGTGGAACAGGAAGTGGAATATGACTGGAAGCCTATCCTCTGCAAACACTGCAAGCAATATGGGCATACTGAGGAAGAATGCAGAAAGAAAGTGAATGCAGGCCCTGTGCCACAAACACTGCCTGCACAGAAACTACAAACTCTGCCTCCTAGAACTCAACAATGGCAGATTGCAGGAAGAGGGAGAGGAAGAGCCTGGAATGCAGGGAGAGGGACAAGAGCAGGTAGAGGCCAGTATAGGAAAGTTCAACAGCCTACAACTGGCTCTCTGACACAGAACAGCTTTGAAATCCTGCAAAATGAAGAAGAAAAACTGGAGGCACAGACAGATACACTGGAGCCAGAACAACAGAAAGTTCAGAATGCAGTTGAGGTGCCACTACATGGTAAGTCTCCTACCTTGACTGTTGGTCATGGATAGGATACTAGTATGGAATGTTAGAGGCCTAAGTGGCCCAAATAAACAAAGGGATATAGCCCTTTTTTTGTAAAGAAAATAAATGTGGAATGGTGGCTTTTTTAGAAACAAAAATCAGATTAGCTAACCTTGGAAAATACAAAAATAGCTTCATGCCAGGATGGGAATCCTATAGCAATCACAATGAGCACAGTTTAGGTAGAATGTGGTTAAGATGGATACCAAATAGTTTTCATGTGGATATTTTATTCTCTTCTGTGCAAATGGTTATATGCAAAGTGGTTAATATTGTCGAAAAAAAAGAAATTGTGGCTAGTTTTGTCTATGGCCTAAATGAAAAAGAAGAAAGAAAAATCCTATGGAAAGACCTGTCAGATTTTGCTAGCAATTGTAATAAACCATGGTTTGTTGGGGGAGACTTCAACAATGTTATGCTAGCTGAAAACAGGGAAGGAGGAAATTCAGTTACATTCTCTGAAACCCGGGAGTTTAAAGAGTGTATAGAGCAGTGCTTCCTCACTGAAATAAGATGGTCAGGGTGCAAGTTTACATGGAACAACAGCCTCTGGTTCCAGGAATTTGATCAATTTGATCTTAAATTCCACCCAGAGGGAGTTTCAGACCATTCCCCAATCTGTTTGGCCCTTCAAATACTTCAACATGTGGAGCCTCCACTCTGAATTCCTTGCTATGGTGCAGCAAGCTTGGAATTTCAGAACACAAGGCACAAAAATGTTTAGAGTGTACAGGAAACTGAAAAAATTGAAACAAGTGTTGAAGAATTTAAACAGAAATGATTTTAGGGACATTATAGCACAAGCAGACATTGCAAGAGCAAACATGACTCAAGCCCAGATTGATGCTAATAATGAACCCTTAAATGAGGAAACAGCAGAAGGAACTACAGGCAAGGAAAAAATACAATGAGCTGAACATGGCTGCAGAAAACTTCCTACTGCAGAAAAGTAAGGCTAAATGGGTGCAGCTGGGGGATGGAAACACACATTTCTTCCATGCTGTCATGAAGCAAAGAAGACACAAGAATAGAGTGCACTCAATCAGAAATATACATCAACAAATGAACCTCATTGCTCCAGTCAGTGCCACTGAGGTGAAAACGGCAATGTTTGAGATAGACAGCAACAAAAGCCCGGGACCAGATGGATTTGGTTCAGGCTTCTTCAAGGCAGCATGGCATATTGTAGGGCATGAACTGACTGAAGCTATCATTGACTTCTTTGAGTCATCTAGAATGCTTAAAGAAGTGAATGCTACAAACCTATGCCTTATACAGAAGATACAAAACCCAGAAAAGGCATCGGATTTCAGACCTATAGCATGCTGCAACACAATCTACAAGTGCATATCCAAGATCATGTGTGGAAGACTGGCAAAAGTTCTCCCAATGCTTGTCTCAGAGAACCAGGGAGCCTTTGTGGCCCAAAGATCAATCGTGAACAACATCATGATATTTCAGGACCTTATTAAGCACTACAACAGGAAACAATCCTCACCTAGATGCTTGATGAAGATAGACCTGAGAAAAGCATACGACACAATACATTGGGGATTTGTGAAGGAAATGTTACAAGGGTATGGATTCCCTACAAAATTCAGTGGATGGCTAATTGAATGCATCCAAACAGCAAGCTTCAGCATCAATCTGAATGGGGAAATACATGGATACTTTACTGCAAAACGTGGCATTAGACAGGGTGATCCAATCTCTCCACTAATCTTTGTATTGGTCATGGAATACCTGTCTAGAACACTGAAAATAGCATGTATGGATAGAAGCTTCAGCTGGCATCCCATGTGCAAAGACCTTGGCCTGAGTCATTTATGCTTTGCTGACGACCTGATGTGCTTCTGCAAAGCTGCCCCAGAACCTGTGAACATCATGATGAATAGCATTAACCATTTCTCACAAGCCACTGGCCTATATGCAAACAAGGAAAAATCAAACATTTATGTTGCAGGGGTAAATGAACAAATGAAAAATGATTTGTTGCACATCTCAGGATTTAGAGAAGGAACCCTACCCATGAAATACCTGGGTGTCCCTCTATCCCCTTCAAAATGGAGCAAAATTGATTGTGAGTGCTTGGTGGATAAAATGACTAGGAAATTGCAGATTTGGGCCTCCAGGAACCTCTCTTATGCAGGAAGAGTACAATTAATAAATTCTGTATTATTCTCCATCCATGTATACTGGTCTAGCATATTTATTATGCCTACTGGGGTGCTGAAAAGAGTGGAGCAAAAATGCAGATTTTTCTTATGGGGACAACTGAACAGAAACACAAAACAAGCTTGGTGGCATGGGACATGGTTTGCAGACCAAGGAAATATGGTGGACTAAATGTGAAAAACTGCAAATGGTTCAACATAACTCTCAATGGTAAGCATATGTGGGACCTGGCTACAAAGAAAGACACATTGTGAGTAAGATGGATCAATGGAGTATACCTGAAAGGTGTAAACCTTTGGAACTATGCTCCAGTCTGGGGATCTAGCTGGTACTGGAACAAGCTGAACAAGACAAAAAGCCATTTTCAGGCACATTACACCACAAGGGGAGCATGGAAGCTCGAAACTGATGGCAAATATTCTGCTACAAGTGGATACAAAATGCTGCAAGGAATTATGCCAAAGTGCATACATGCAGATCTAATCTGGGGGAAATCATCCATGCCTAGGCAAAGCTTTTGTCTCTGGTTAGCACAAAAAGGAAGATTGTTGACTAAAGATAGGCTGAAGAGAATGGGATTTCTGAATGGTGATGAAATTTGCTACATGTGTAAGCTGAAACCAGAAGACCATAATCATCTGTTCTTTAACTGCAAAGTGTCAACAGCAGTCTTGGAACAACTGAAGACTTGGATGACAATTTCAGCAAAAGCCAAAACTATCCAGGGAATGCTCAACTGAATTAGTAGGCAAAAGTGCTCGAGAATCAGGAGAGAAATATATGCATCTGGGCTAGCAGCAGCTGTATATTGGATATGGAAATGCAGGAATACCCTCTTTGCTGGTGAAGGCAGCATTCCAGTACCACAAATCATGCAACAGGTTCAGCAAACTGTAAGAACCAGAACCCAGTAGTACACAAGCAGTAAAAGGAAGATATCCAACAGGGATAAAAAATGGATAGATGAGATATAGAGATCCCAGAAGATATGCAAGAAGGGAGACCAAGTGCAAATTACCAGCAAAAGGCCAGGAAAGAAAGGCTGAAGACAGGACTCAACAGGACAGCAGCAGAACCCCAAGAACCTACAAGACATCAGAACCTATGCAGGAAAAAGGAAACAGATCCCTCAAGGAATAAGCAGAAGCAGATATCATCAGGAACTCAGCAGAGAATCAAGCAACTCAGAAAGGTAGCAGAAAAGTGCAGGAAATTACAGCAGATTTCAGCAGGGAAACAGAAGCAGGGGAGCAGGACCCGGGCTGTGAATCAGACAGCAGGATGTCTTGCAGCAGGTAACCAGCAGGTAACCAGTGACAGGTTGCTGGAGAAAATCAGAGCAAGGAATGAAGCAGAAAAACAGAAGATTTGGAAAGCTAGAAGAAGTTGTATGTTCTAGTTTATTATGTTTTTGTACTTTGTTGTAAGTGTGGAAGATTTTTGTAATTTGTTATGTTTACAGAGATGGTGAACCACTGTCTATAGTGAGTTGCACCAGATTGAAGGGTTGTAAGGTAGTAAAGGGATGCAGAAAAAAGGAACCCTACCTAGTAGGTGGCCTTGGATTTGCATTGCCTTAGGGCTGTAATCTTGTTACATTACAGTGAGCAATAATACAATTTCTGACTTGCACCAAAACATTGGCATCTGATTTCAGGCCTATTGCTTGCTGCAATACCATCTACAAATGCATCTCCAAGATTTTGTGTGGGAGATTGGCAAGAGTGCTTCCTGACCTAGTCTCTGTGAACCAGGGAGCTTTTGTGGCTCAGAGATCAATAGTACACAACATAATGATTTGCCAGGATCTTATCAAGCATTACAATAGGAAACAATCATCTCCTAGATGCTTGATGAAGATTGATCTTAGAAAAGCCTATGACACAATTCATTGGAGTTTTGTCAAGGAAATGCTACAAGGGTATGGTTTTCCTGTAAAATTCATTGGTTGGGTACTTGAGTGCATCCAAACTGCAAGTTTCAGCATCAACATGAATGGGGAGGTTCATGGATATTTTCCTGCTAAACGTGGCATTAGGCAGGGAGATCCAATATCTCCACTAATCTTTGTGTTGGTAATGGAATATCTATCAAGAATCCTGAAAATAACCTGTATGGACAAGAGCTTCAGCTAGCATCCCATGTGCAAAGAACTTGCACTGAGTCACCTATGCTTTGCTGATGACTTGATGTGCTTTTGTAAAGCTGCACCTGAATCTTTGAGTATCATGATGAACAGCTTAAATTATTTTTCACAAGCTACTGGTTTGTTTGCAAATAAAGAGAAATCTAACATGTAGATTGCTGGTGTAAGTGAACAAATTAAGAGTGAGCTGTTAGGCTTATCAGGGTTCAGGGAGGGTACACTACCCATGAAGTATTTGGGTGTTCCACTGTCTCCATCTAAATGGAGCAAAATTGATTGTGAATGCTTGGTGGTTAAAATGACAAAAAAGCTGCAGATTTGGGCATCCAGGAATCTCTCATATGCAGGAAGGGCTCAGCTAATTAATTCTGTATTATTCTCTATACATGTATACTGGTCAAGCATTTTTATAATGCCTGCTGGGGTACTAAAAAGTGTAGAGCAAAAATGTAGATCATTCCTGTGGGGTTCTATTGATCAAAAACAGAAGACAAGTTTGGTGGCATGGGACATGGTATGCAGACCAAGGAAAAATGGTGGAATAAACATTAAGAATTGCAAATGGTTCAACATAGCTTTAAATGGGAAGCATATTTGGGATTTAGCCACAAAAAAAGACACACTGTGGGTAAAATGGATAAACGGGGTTTATTTGAAGGGAGTCAATTTCTGGAATTATGCTCCTGTGTGGGGAGCCAGCTGGTACTGGAAAAAGCTTAATAAAATCAAAAGCTATTTCCAGGATCAATATTCAGTTAGAGGAGTGTGGAAGGGAGCTCCTAATGGGTTTTATTCTGCTGCAAGAGGATACAGAGTACTGATAGGGGTCATGCCAAAATACAGACATGCCAATCTGATTTGGGGGAAGATAACCATGCCTAGACAAAGCTTTTGCCTATGGCTAGCTCAACTGGGGAGACTGCTAACAAAGGACAGGATGCAGAAAATGGGGTTCCTGAATAGAGATGCTTTGTGCAACCTTTACAAATTGAAGCCAGAAGATCATAATCACCTGTTCTTCAGTTGTAGTGTATCCACAGGGATCCTGGATCAGCTAAGAGGATGGTTACAGATGACAGCAAAAGCAAACACAATCTAGGGCATGCTTAACTGGATAAGCAGGCAGAAGAGCACAAGATTCAGAAGGGAAGTGCATGCAGCAGGACTTGCAGCAGCAGGGCTTGCAGCAGCAGTGTACTGGATATGGAGATGCAGGAACATCCAATATTTTGAGGGGAGCAGGTAGTAAGAACCAGAATACAGCAATGCAGCAGTAAGTGGAAGATCAACAGCAAGGATAAAAGTTGGATAGGAAGTGTGTAATTGTACTATGTTTTTGTAGTCTGGTGTATGTGGAAATGTTGTATGTTTTCTGTAGAATCTGTAACAGCTTATTTTACTGTGTTTTGTATTTGCTGTAAGTCAGGAATGTTTGTTTTATTGTTTCAGCTAAGGTGAGCCACTGGTTGTAGTGTGCTGCTCTAGTAATGTTTTAGGTTTGTATGGTTGTAAACGGATGTAGATAAAAGGAACCCTACCTAGTAGGTGGCCTTGGATTTGCACTGCCTATGGGCTGTAATCTTGCTACATTGCAGCTAGTAATAATACAATTTCTGACTTGCACCAAAAAAAAAAAACATTGGCATCGCGTAAAACCTCCCTTACAAGCCTATCAGAGACCCAATAACCGACCCTAGGGGCCTCCCATGTCCCATACGGGTCTCCCGTGCGATATGGGGCGAAAATATTAACGTCGAAAATTTTGCGTCCGGAGGCCCAAAACAGGTCCCCTAGAGCATTCCTGGGGGCCTGTTTTTATTTTCGCCCGAATGTTTTTTGGGGGCTCTATTATGGCCCTAAGGGACCCCCGGTGCCCCAGGAGGGGCACCTTCTTCCCCGAACCCCGATATCACACATGTCTCCCGTTTTCGGGCCCTAACATTGGCATTGCGTAAAACCGCCCTTACAAGCCTATCAGAGACCCAATAACCAACCCTAGGGGCCTCTCATATCCCCTAGGGGTCTCCTGTGCGATATAGCGCGAATATATTAACGTTAAAAACATTGGGTCCGGAGGCCCAAAATATGTCCCCTAGAGCATTCCCGGGGTCCGGTTGCCCTTTTTGCCCGAAATTTTTTTGGGGGCTCTATTTGGCCCTAGAGGACCCCTGGTGCCCCGGGAGGGACACCTTCATCCCCGAACTCCGATATCACACATGTCGCCCGTTTTCGGGCCCTAACATTGGCATCGCGTAAAACAGTGCTTACAAGCCTATCAAAGACCCAATAACCGACCCTAGGGGCCTCCCATGTCCCATAGGGGTCTCCCGTGCGATATGGGGCAAAAATATTAACGTCGAAAACTTTGCGTCCGGAGGCCCATAACACGTCCCCAAGAGCATTTTCGGGGCCCAGTTGCCATTTTCGCCAGAAATTTTGTCGGGGGCTCTATTATGGCCTTATGGGGACCCCGTTGTCCCGGGAGGGTCACCTTGATTCCCGAACACCGATATCACCCATGTCCCCGTTTTCGGGCCCTAACATTGGCATCCCATCGCATTGGTTTCGCGGATCGATTTCTCTCTCTAAAAAAAAAATGCTCTCTGCTTCGGCCTCTACAGCGCGCGTTCACCATTGATACAGCGCTGAGTGCTAATGGGGAAGAAGGAAAAAGCTAAGAGAGGAAATGGAACTCAGATTGATGATGCGGGAAATTTAGGGAATTCAGGAAATAAACAATGTCCCACGAAAAATGTAACCCTAAAACAAAAAAACATCATAAACCATGAAAACCTAGATAGAGTCATGCGAAATCTTGCGGACGAACTGGAAGATTCAGAGATAATGACTCCAGATGTCCAAACGGAAACTGTGCAGCAAATGGAACTAGCTAAGGAAAAGATCAATTCGTGGCTTTCAAAAATGAAGGAAAAGGCAAAATCGCAAAGCCCATCTGAATCGGAGGAAGAAGAACCTGAGCAAGAACAGCAACAGGAGGCTACAAATTCTAGTAAGGTTTCAGCTTGGGATAAATTTGACATATCTAAACTGAAAAATGCTGGATTTAAATTGGATTATGTTGCACCAAATCTGCATGAGGGTAAACCAGTAGGTGAAATAAATTTTATGGACATCGAATCAGAAATAGATTACTGGAACAAAGCTGTAGTTTGCTATGTGATGGGCTCTAAACCTCCAATTACTGTAGTTAGTGGTTTTCTAAGAAGAATCTGGGGGAAAAGAGGGATGAACAAGATAGCAAGCTTGAGAAATGGGATAGTATTGGTTAGATTTGATTCTTTGGAGCAACGAGATGCTGTCATCCAGGAGGGGGTGTACCATTTTGATAACAAACCAATGATTGTTAGGCCATGGTCAGAAAACATAGACTATGATCAAGAGGAGCTCAACTCTGTGCCAATATGGGTTAAATTCCCTGGACTCAATGTCAAGTATTGGAATGCAATGGGTTTGAGCAAAATCTCGAGCCTAGTTGGGAGGCCAATGATGGCAGACAGAAATACAGAGGTCAAGGTGGGAATACACTATGCTAGAGTTCTGATTGAAGTGCAAATAGGAGAGGAGTACCCAGAGAAAGTGCATTTCAAGAATGAGAGAGGAAACATAGTGGAACAAGCAGTGGACTATGATTGGAAGCCAATTCTGTGCAACCACTGTAAACAATATGGCCACCGTGAAACAGAATGCAGGAAAAAGAAGCATGTGGCTGCACCTGTGCAACAAGGGCCTGTGCATACTCAGCCTGCACAGCAGGAAATTCCAAGGGCTCAGCAATGGCAGTTTGCAGGTAGAGCTAGAGGGAGAGCCTGAAATGCAGGAAGAGGAGCAAGAACAGGAAAAGGCTACTACAGACAAGTCCAGCAGCCCAAAACTGTTATGCAAAACAGTTTTGACATTTTGCAAAATCAAGAAGAAATGCAGGAAACACAAAAGGAACAACCAGTAGCAGTAGTGGTGCCTGAGCAACAAACAGACCAGAATCCAGATGAGGTGCCATTGCATGGTAAGTCCCCTATCTTGACTGGTAGTCATGGATAGGGTACTAATTTGGAATGTCAGAGGCCTTAATGGCCCAAATAAACAGAGAGATGTTGCTCTCTTTTGCAAAAAAAAATAATTGTGGGTTGGTGGCTTTTCGTGAAACAAAAATCAGATTAGTTAACCTAGAAAAATACAAAAAATGTTTCATGCCAGGGTGGGACTCTTACAGTAATCACAGTGAGCATAGATTGGGTAGAATATGGTTAAGATGGATACCAAGCATTTTTAATGTGGATGTTTTATTTTCATCTGTGCAAATGATTATCTGTAAAGTAGTAAATGTTGTGAAAAAAATGGAATTTGTGATGAGCTTTGTATATGGCTTAAATGAAAAGGAGGAAAGGAGAGTACTATGGAAGGACTTAAATGATTTTGCAATTAATTGCAACACCCAATGGTTTGTAGGGGGCGATTTCAATAATGTACTGTATCCTGAAAATAGAAAAGGTGGAGTACCAGTTGCTTATGCAGAAATACAGGATTTCAAAGAGTGCATAGAAAAATGTTTCCTCACTGAAATGGGGTGGTCAGGGTGCCAATTTACTTGGAATAATAGGCATGAAAAAGGGGGGAGAGTATATTCTAAAATTGATTGGGCATTTGTAAACAGTTTATGGCTCCAGGAATTAGATCAATCAGATCTTGTATTCCATCCAGAGGGAGTTTCTGATCATTCCCCAATCTGTCTGTCTCTCCATAGAGAACTCACAAAAAAAAACCATCCCCTTTAAATACTTCAACATGTGGAGCCTCCACTCTGAATTCCAAGCTAAGGTGCAGCAAGCTTGGAATTTCAGAACACAAGGCACAAAAATGTTCAGAGTGTACCAAAAAATGAAAAAGGTGAGAAAAGTGCTGAAAAAGCTAAATAGGAATGAATTCACAGACATTCTGGCACAAACAGATACAGCTAGGATAGCCATGACTCAAGCACAGATTGAAGCCAACAAAGAGCCATTAAATGAGTCAAGGCAACAGGCTGAACTACAGGCCAGGAAAAGATACAATGAGGTCAACATGGCAGCTGAAAATTTCCTACAGCAGAAAAGCAAGGCAAAGTGGATTCAGATGGGAGATGGAAATTATCAATTCTTCCATGCAGTTATGAAGCAAAGAAGAAATAACAACAGAATTCACTTCATTAGGACACAGCAGGGGACCCTTCTGCAGGATCAGAACCTGGTTATGGAAGAATTTGTGAGATTCTACATGGATATGCTGGGGGTAACAGGGGTCAGAACAATCAAAGCTGAAGACAGATACTTCCAAGCAGGTCACAGACTAGACATCCACCAACAAATGAACCTCATAGCCCCTGTGAATGCAGAAGAGGTGAAAAAGGCAATGTTTGCAATTGATTGCAATAAAAGCCCGGGACCTGATGGCTTTGGATCAGGGTTTTTCAAAGAAGCATGGCCAATTGTAGGGGAAGAAGTGACTGGAGCTATAATTGATTTTTTTGAATCATCTAGAATGCTCAAGGAGGTAAATGCTACAAACCTATGCCTTGTACAGAAGATACAAAACCCAGAAAAGGCATCAGATTTCAGACCAATAGCCTGCTGTAATACAATCTACAAGTGCATCTCCAAGATCTTGTGTGGGAGACTGGCAAAAGTACTTCCTGAGCTGGTGTCTGTGAACCAGGGAGCCTTTGTTGCACAGAGGTCCATTGTCAACAACATCATGATATGTCAGGACCTTATTAAGCATTATAACAGGAAACAATCGTCTCCTAGGTGCTTAATGAAGATAGACATAAGGAAGGCTTATGACACAATCCACTGGGGCTTTGTGAAGGAAATGCTGCAAGGGTATGGATTCCCTGAAAAATTCAGTGGGTGGCTACTAGAGTGCATCAAAACAGCAAGCTTCAGTATTAATATAAATGGAGAAACACATGGGAACTTTATTGCAAAACGTGGCATCAGACAAGGTGACCCCTTCTCCCCATTAATATTTGTACTGGTAATGGAATATTTGTCAAGGAACCTGAAAATAGCATGCATGGACAAGAGCTTCAGCTGGCACCCCATGTGCAAAGAGCTTGCACTAAGTCATCTGTGTTTTGCTGATGACTTAATGTGCTTCTGTAAAGCAGACACTGCATCTGTGAGCACAATGACAAACGGCATAAACCATTTCTCAAAAGCAACAGGCTTGTATGCAAACAACGAAAAATCAAACATCTACATAGCAGGGGTGGATGAACAAGGGAAAAATGCACTGTTACAACTCTCAGGCTTCAGAGAGGGTACCTTGTCCATGAGATACCTAGGTGTCCCACTATCCCCTTCAAAATGGAGCAAAATAGACTGTGAATGTCTGGTGGATAAAATGACAAAAAAGCTGCAGATTTGGGCCTCTAGGAACCTTTCATATGCAGGGAGAGTCCAACTAATAAACTCTGTATTATTCTCCATTCATGTATACTGGTCTAGTATCTTCATAATGCCAACTGGGGTACTAAAAAGTGTGGAGCAAAAATGTAGATTTTTCTTGTGGGGAACAACTGAGCAGAAACATAAGACAAGCTTGGTGGCCTGGGATATGGTATGCAGACCAAGGAACAATGGAGGACTTAATGTCAAGAATTGCAAATGGTTCAACATAGCTCTGAATGGCAAGCACATCTCGGATATTGCAACAAAAAAAGACACTCTGTGGGTGAGATGGATCAATGGGGTGTATCTGAAAGGAGTAAACATCTGGAATTATGCTCCAGTATGGGGCACAAGCTGGTACTGGGACACACTGAACAAGATCAAAAGTTACTTCCAGGGGCAATACACAGCAAGGGGGGTATGGAAATTTGCATCTGATGGTATTTACTCTGCTGGAAGTGGATACAGTATGCTACAGGGTAACATGACAAAATGCAGGCATGCAGATTTGATATGGGGAAAGATATCCATGCCTAGACATAGCTTCTGCCTATGGCTAGCCCAAATGAACAGACTGTTAACAAAGGACAGACTACAGAGGATGGGATTTCTGAATGGAGATGCTTTATGCTACCTATGCAAGCAGGAACCAGAGGAACACAATCACCTGTTCTTCAAATGCAAAGTGTCAGCTGCAGTCCTGGAGCAGTTAAGGGTATGGTTGCAAATTTCAGCAAGAGCAAGTACAATTCAGGGGATGTTTAACTGGATCAGCAGACAAAAATGCTCGAGACTCAGAAAGGAAGTTTATGCATCAGGGTTAGCAGCAGCAGTGTACTGGGTATGGAGATGCAGGAATACTCATTTTGCTGGCAAAGGCAATATACCAATGCCACAGATCATGCTACAGGTCCAGCAAGCAGTCAGATGCAGAATTTAACAATGCTGCAACAGCAAAAGGAAGATCTCCAGCAGGGACAAGAGATGGATAGGGGAAATATAGCCTGAAGTTAAACTGGATCAGAGCAAGTAATAGAGCAAGCTGACAGAATGCACCAGACAGAAAGGCAGAAACAGAACTCAATAGGGTGTCAGTAGATAATCTCGCAATTATGCAAGGCACCAGGAACATTTGCAGGAAAATGGACAGCAGGTCTCAGAAGGGATACAGAAGCAGGTTGATGCAGCTAGACCCTGAATCAGGTAAAAGGGGGCAGATTTCAGAAGGGTACAGGCAGGAACAGATCTCATCAGGAGCGCAGCAGAGAATCAAGTCATTCTGCAAGATATCAGAACAAGTACAAGGAAATAGGCAGCAGATATCAGAAGGGAAGCAGGAATAGGAGGCAGTACAGCAGGAGCCAACAGACAACAAGTAGAAGATTGCTGGAGAAAGGCAGAGCAAGGAATGTAGCAGAAAACAAAAGAATTGGAAAGCTAGAAGAAGTTGTTATTTTCTAGCTTATTATGTTTTTTGTACTTTGTTGTAAGTCAGGAAAGATTTATGTAATTGTCATGTTTACAGAGATGGTGAACCACTGTCTGTAGTGAGTTACACCAGATAGAAGGTATGTAAGGTAGTACGAGGGATGCAGGAAAAAGGAACCCTACCTAGTAGGTGGCCTTAGTTTTGCATTGCCTTAGGGCTGTAATCTTGTTACATTACAGTGAGCAATAATACAACTTCTGACTTGCACCAAAAAAAAACATTGGCATCCCGTAAAACCGCCCTTACAAGCCTATTAGGGACCCAATAACCGACACAAGGGGCTCCCATGTCCCCTAAGGGTCTCCCGTGCGATATGGGGCAAAAATATTAATGTCGAAAACTTTGCGTCTAGAGGCCCAGAAAACGTCCCCTAGAGCATTCCCGGGGCATGGGTGCTCACGGGGCTCGGTCATGGTGTTGCATAGTGCTGCAACGCATGGGC
>CM076140.1:33895000-34015000 GCA_038025085.1 Tetragonia tetragonoides
AGAAAAGTGATCGCCTATGCTTCTAGGCAGTTTAAACCTTATGAGGTAAATTACCCAACCCATGACTTAGAATTAGCCGCAGTAGTGTTTGCTTTGAAAATTTGGAGACATTACTTGTACGGAGCTAAGTGTTATCTTGACACTACTCATAAGAGCTTAAAGTATATTTTTACCCAGAAGGAGTTAAACCTAAGGCAAAGAAGGTGGTTAGAATTATTAAAGGATTATGATTTGGAGATTAGATACCATGAGGGAAAAGTCAATGTAGTGGCAGATGCTCTTAGCAGAAAAACCCGTCATTCAATATCACAGCCTTTAGAGAAAGAAATGGAGAAGCTTAGTCTTGAATTAGTGGAACAAGGAAAATCTGAGGAGATTATAGCCATGTTTTCAATTCAACCCACGCTTTTTGAGGAAATTAGAGAATTACAGAAGGTTGATCCGGAGTTAGAGAAAATGAGGGAATTAGTGAGAAAAGGAGAATTAACAGAAATTGAGGAACTAGAGGATGGTAGTTTGAAGTATAAAGGAAGATGGTGTATACCACAAAATGAGAAGTTGAAAGAAAAGATTTTAGGAGAAGTCCATAACACACCATACTCGGTACACCCTAGAAATAATAAGTTGTATCGAGATTTACGATCTCATTTTTGGTGGAAAGGGATGAAGAGAGAGATAGATGACTATGTGTCAAAGTGTCTTACCTGTCAAAGAGGGAAGAGTGAACACCAGAGAACCGGAGGATTGTTACAACCTTTAGAGATTCCAAGTTGGAAATGGGAATCAATGTCTATGGATTTTGTTACTGAATTACCTAGTACGAGTCGAGGAATAAACACAATTTGGGTTATAGTAGATAGGTTAACCAAAGTAGCGAGATTTATAGAAATGAAAGATACTTGTTGTTTAACCCAGCTTGCAGAAGCTTATATTAGAGAAGTTGTTAGATTACACAGTGTACCTAAGGATATCGTATCTGATAGGGATACTCGTTTTCTATCACATTTTTGGGAAAAGCTACAAGCCGCTTTTGGGACGCAACTTAAGTTTAGTACGGCATTTCATCCAGACACACAAACGGACAGACAGAAAGGACTATGCAGACGCTTGAGGACATGCTTAGGTCTTGTGTTTTAGAATTTCAAGGAAGTTGGGAGAAACATTTGCCTTTGGTAGAACTTTCCTACAATAATAGTTATCATTCCACCATAGGCCAAGCCCCTTACGAAGCATTGTATGGAAGAAAATGCACTAGTCCTTTATGTTGGGTAGATTCAGAAGATACCTTGGTGTTAGGACCTGATATAGTACATGATACGATGGAGGAAGTCAGGATCATACAAGGAAAAATGAAAGCTGCTCAGGATAGACAGAAGAGCTACGCCGACAAACGGAGAAAACCCTTAGAATTCCAAATAGAAGATAGCATCTTGATTAAGGTATCACCTATGAAAGGAGTTAAGAGGTTCGGTCAGAAAGGAAAATTGGAGCCCCAGATATGTTGGCCCTTATCGAATAGTCGAGAGAGTTGGAGAGGTAGCTTACAGAATCGAATTACCCTCGTAATACGAAAACACGCATAATGTATTCCATGTACCCCAGTTACGAAAATACACCGGAGAGCCAAGGCAAACCCAACAGATTGAACCCATAGAGTTGTCTGAAAAGCTTAATTTTGAGGAAATCCCAATAGCCATCTTAGATTATAAGCTGAGGAAGCTACGCAGCAAAACTACACCGCTAGTCAAAGTTTTGTGGCAAAGTCCAACAATAGAGGAAGCCACTTGGGAATCTGAATCAGACATGCGGAACCAATACCCTCATCTATTTACACAAGGTTAGAATTTTCAAGTTTCGGGACGAAACTTATTTTAAGGGGGGTAGACTGTAATAACCCGAAATTTTTTAATTACTTAATTAAGCGTTAATCTTGCGATTAGCTTAATAAAACATAATTAAATTAACTTAGCACCTTAACTAAACTCGAAAATTTTAATTTCTTAAATTTTCATATTAGATTATTGAACTCTGTAAATTTTGTGATTAGGATTATTATTACGAAATCCTTCGAATTTCGTTACTTGTTTGATTAAACCTTTATTGCCCACTAAACTAACTAACGTATGATTAGATTCGCTACTCATAAAACTAATCCTCTAAATGCCCCAACTTACGTAACATGCATGGTAGTATTACTATTACATGCAAAAACTAGATACTATTTACTTGATTATGACCTACCTTAATATAGTATAAGTGAGAGAAATTTATTTTTTTGACAAATGTTATATTAGGTGAAAAAAAGTCAGAAAAATAAATTAAAACAAAAACTCAACCCATGGTTTTGCATGGCCAAAAATGCATATGTGTATGGGTTTCTTCACATGGGGCTTGACAAAGAAAAATTCAGCAATTGTGGTGGGCTTGGATGTGTATATTATATGCATATAAACTAATGGAAAAATTGGAAAATAAAAATGAGCCATTACTACACATAGGTGGGCTCAAATAGCAAGTTAAGTGAGATAAGAAATCAGTTCAAAACATCTATAAAATGGGGGAGGGGAACCGGGGACAAAGAACAAAAAGGAGAAGAGAAAAATAGAGAAAGAAAATAAGATTTTTGAAGGGTTAAATCACCCAACAAAATGCCCAATAAAAATTAAGAGAGCCATACCCATAATCATCATTATCCCTATTGCTTTTACTCTTCCCAAGCCTTAGTTTAATTTTGCAAGTTAATACTCTTACACCCTATATACCCTACTACCCGGAACCCCAAACCAACCCAACAACAAAATTAATTCTTCCAAAATCAAATCTCCCAAAATCTATCCCACATTATCACAAAACAAAATCAGATTTTTAGTGGGAGAAAGAGTGAACCTTTAAAAAGAAGGGGAAAACCGAAAGAGAAAGAGAAAAAAAAGGGTAAGAAAAACTCAACTAAAATCTTGTACATTATTTAAAAAATTCTACTTCATAAAAATAAATTCTTACACAATCTTTTCTTTGTTTATCTGTACTCAAAATCAAGTTGAGAAGTCCACTCATTTTCTTCCTAAACCGAGATCAATTTCGGATTAAGCAAACAAGGTAATGTTCGTCAGCCTTCTTTTCGATTTTAGCTTTGATCATGAAAATGTTACACATAAACCTTTAATCTTCATCATCTACTCTTAATATTTTGAAACTAGCATAAAAACAAACTTGATCATGTTCATCTAAACCCATTTTGGACCCTAACGTTGTTGCATGTCGATTTTGGACATTTTTGACCAAAATTTGAAAAATCAAGTTAGATCAAGTGAAAACCCCAAATTGGTAACTTGATCTAAAAATGAACCACAAAATCCTTTCCAAAAATGGAAATGTCGAAAAGGGAAATAAAAGAGATAAAAACCCCAACTTTCGAAATTAACAAGAAACTAATAAAAAATAAGGATCTTGCATTTTATGCTCTTGCGTGTTAATTTTGGACTAACTGAAGGAAAATAAAACTCTAGGCTCAAGGTGATTGTCGAAATCAAGAGAAGAAGTTTTGGTTTAGTCTTTGCTCAAGTCAAGGTAATTTTCATGTCCATTAATCCCTTATAAACTTATATAAAAACGATTATGGTGATTTATGAAAATTATGAAAAGAAATGGACTTTTATGGATTTTTGGCCTTGCAAGTGGTTCGAATGATGTTTGATGATGATTGTGAGTAATTTGGAGAGTTATGACAAATTTGGGTGTCAAAGTGATAAGGTGAAATTATTGTGGAATTGTTGTGTTCTTGGTTGTACCGTGAATGTGTGATAGAAATTGGACAACTTGTGTGACTTATATCTTGACAAGTGATATTGTGATATATTGAGGAGTTATCATGATTTATGGATATATAATTGTATACTTGGATTTATGGTTAATTTGGAAATATTAGATTTATGATTAAGGTAGAAAGACC
The DNA here is from genome assembly GCA_038025085.1 of Tetragonia tetragonoides. Taxonomy (NCBI): domain Eukaryota; kingdom Viridiplantae; phylum Streptophyta; class Magnoliopsida; order Caryophyllales; family Aizoaceae; genus Tetragonia; species Tetragonia tetragonoides. The sequence continues at coordinate 33,898,950 of CM076140.1, forward strand.
TTAATCACGCATCTCTTCCTACCACCTAACATAAAATGACTAACATAATTTTTAGGAGGATTTACGAGTGATTATTAGGATTAATTTAGAGATTTGTGCATATTAAGTGAAGATACTTTGTGAGATTGATTTTCGAATGATAATTCTGAAATATATGATTATGATTGTGATAATGGGAAGGTATATGATTATTATTGTATTTACTAAGCACATCACTTATTATCTATATTATATTTAACAAACGACTTACGGACGTGAAAATGGTAAATTTCTCAAAATTAATTTATTATTATTATTTTTACATAATGGGGTGAAATTGCTTAGATTCTCGCTAATTTTCTGTTTGATTGTTTCATGTGATCGTTGCTCGGATTTGTGGAGCAGTTTGATGAACGTTTGTTGCATGGCATGGGATGGCGTAATCGTAATAATATTAGCTTACTTAACCGTGAAGTTAGGTCGTTATGTAATTAAGACAATAATTATTTTCCTTCGGTTGTTTTTGTAATTTCCCTAATAGCCTTGTATCCATTTGGTCTTAAAATGGATACGGCGGTAATGACTTGGACCTTTTATGAAATGGTATGCAATTTTGTTAATTTTGATCTTGGGGTGATAACCTACGATTAATGTATAATTAATCGGGGTTAAATTCTGGGTCGTTACACCCATGGATGTCCGAGGGAGACCCCAACGAGCACAACGCTTGGCGTGAAAATCTCGATGAAGGGACGTTCGATACCCACTCACCGGCGAGACGACTCATCCCAAAGGAGATCACATCCATACGACGTTTATATGCACCCGTCGGCTAGACGACTCGTCCCGAAGGAGATGACATCCATACGACATTTATACCCACCCGTCGGCTAGACGACTCAATCCGGAAGGAGATCACATCCATCCGACGTTGGCTGGATGGCTCATCCCGAAGGAGATCACATCTTTCCGACGACTTTTGAATAGCTCAATCCCGAAGGAGATCACATCCATCCGACATTTATACCCGCAAGCTGGCTAGATAGCTCATCCCGAAGGAGATCACATCCATCCGACGTTTATACCCGCAAGCCGGCTAGATAGCTCATCCCGAAGGAGATCACATCCATCCAACGTCGGCTGGATGGCTCATCCCGAAGGAGAACACATCTATCCGACGTCGTCTAGATAGCTCGATCTCGAAGGAGATCACATCCGTCCAACATTTATACCCACATCGTTACCGTAAGCCATCGTCGACCTCGACAGCGCCCGAGTGGACGCGACATGAAACAAATTGGTGCCTAGTAGGCGTTTCATGCCGCGTCACGTCGCGTCCGTCTGGCATAGGGGGCCGGTGCTTGAGCCGAGGTGTCGTGGGTGTCCGGCTATGATGGCGCACGACTTGACACTACTCGGATCCTGGTAGGCGCTTCATATCGCATCACTTGCCTTCCTTCGCCCACAAGCACACTCTCAAGCAACTACCCCCTAAAGAGTCTTATAAGGTTTAATGGTTCTGACAGGAGTAGACATGCACAGTGCATAACTTTCATACTGGGGTTTTTGAGAGTTTGGATAATTATTTTCCAAAAGTTCCACCTCAAACTTTTCAAGTATATTATTAAGTTACGGAAAAACTTTTTTTTTTAATTTTTCACACAAGGAAGCTATTTAATTTAATTTTTAATTAAAACATAGGCTGAAAAATAGGAAATAAAATAGAAAGAATATCAGAAAAATTACAAATCACTTCCAAAAAATTGAAAAATATTTTTGAGACCTCACTTTAATTTTAGAAATAATTTTGAGACCTCACTCCTTACTCTTGGGTGTAGGAAATTCCGGCCCTCTCCCATGCTTTTGGTGTTCCGGCCCTTACATTGGCATCCCGTAAAAACCCAATTACAAGCCTATCAGGGACCAGATAACCGACCCCGGGGGCTTCCCATAGGCACTCCGGGAGGGTCACCCTTATCCCCGAACTCCGATATCACCCATGACGCCGGTATTCCGACCCTTACATTGGCATCGCGTAAAAACGCCCTTACAAGCCTATCATGGACCAGTAACCGACCCTGGGGGGCTCCCATGTCCCCTATGGGTCTCCCGTCCGATATGGGGCAAAAATATTAACGTTGAAAACTTTGCGTCCGGAGGCCCAAAACACGTTCGCTAGAGCATTCCTGGGGGCCGGTAGCCGTTTTCGCCCGAAATTTTTTTGGGGGCTCTATTATGGCCCTAGGGGACCCCCGGTGCCCCTGGAGGGTCATCTTCATCCCCGAACCCCGATAACACACATGTCGCCCGTTTTCGGGCCCTAACATTAGCAGGACATCAGTACCTGTATAGGAATCAAGACAACAAACAGCAGGAGGAAGACAGCAAGTTGTGATTGCAGGAAAAAAAGAAAATATATCAGCTCAGGAAGATTGCCCCAGCAGAGGACATTGAGGAAAAGGGTAATAGCAAAGCAGAAGCGAGAGGAAAAATCCAGTGGAAAAAAGGACAAGAAAACTGTAATAATTAGATTGTTATGTAATTTGTATTTTGCTGTAAGTCAGGGATGTTTTTTGTATTTTGTATCTGTTTTTTCAGATAAGGGAACCACTGCATGTAGTGAGTTACCCCTAGGAGAGTAGGGTTGTAAGGAACAAAGGGATGCAGAGGAAGAGGAACCCTACCTAGTAGGTGGCCTTGGAATTGCATTACCTATGGACTGTAATCTGTGTAACATTACAGTAAGCAATAACACAATTTCTGACTTGCACCAAAAAAAAAAAAAAAAAAAACATTGGCATCGCTCGTTAGCCATTGACGTAGCTGTGAGTTGCAATGGGGAAGAAAGACAAGGGAAAACGAGGGACAGAAAAGCATGATGATATTGTGGAAAACTCAGCTCCCCCGTGTCCTACAAAAACTGCGAATCATAGGCAAAGTACCAGCACCAATCGAGACAACCTAGATCGGGTTGTGCGCAATCTCACCGATGAATTGGAGGCGCCCGAGGTCATGACATCTGAAGTACAAACTGAAACAGTACAACAGATGGAATTAGCAAGAGAGAAAATCAATACTTGGCTCTCGAAGATGAAGGAGAAGGCAAGTACTCAATTTTCGTCTGAAGATGAGGAGGAAGGCTCAGACCAAGCCAAACAACAAGAAACTGCAGACGTAGGTAAGATCTCAACATGGGAAAAATTTGATATCTCCAAATTGAAAAATGCGGGATTTAAATTGGATTTTATTGCGCCTACAATGCATGAGGGTAAACCAGTTGGGGGAAATTAGTTTCATGGATATTGAATCTGAAACTAATTACTGGAACCAAGCGGTAGTATGCTATGTAATGGGGTCAAGACCACCAATTAATGTTTTAAGTGGATTTCTAAGAAGAATTTGGGCAAAACGGGGGATGAACAAAATTGCTATGATGAAATATGGCTTAGTATTGGTTCGTTTTGACTCTCTGGAGCAGAGGGATGCTGTAATACAGGAGGGGGTTTATCACTTTGACAATAAACCCATGATAGTCAGGCCGTGGTCTGAAAATGTGGATTATGCCCAAGAGGAATTGACCTCGGTTCCTATTTGGGTAAAATTCCCCGGATTAAATGTGACATAGTGGAATGCAATGGGATTGAGCAAGATTGCAAGTCTTGTTGGAAGGCCAATGATGGCAGATAGAAACACAGAGCTCAAAGTAGGGATTCAATATGCCAGAGTGTTGATTGAAGTAGAAATTGGAGTTGAATACCCTGACAAGGTACACTATAAGAATGAGAAGGGCAATATTGTGGAACAGGAGGTGGAATATGACTGGAAACCTATTCTATGCAGCCAGTGCAAACAATATGGGCATAGTGAAGCTGAATGCAGAAAGAAAGCTGCTGCAGGTCCTGTGACTCAAACAATGCATGTGCAGAATCAACCAGCACAACAAGAAAACCCTAGGAAACAGCAATGGCAGAATGCTGGGAGGGGGAGAGGTAGAATGGGGAATGCAGGGAGAGGAATAAGAGCTGGAAGAGGCTATTACAGACAAATTCAGCAAAAAGAAAATGGCAATCCACAGACTCAGAATCCTTTTGAACTACTGCAAAAAGAAGGAGAAGTGCAGGAAGAACAAATGACACAAGATGATACTGCAGAGCCAGATACACAGGAGGTTCTGAACACAGATATGGTGCCATCACATGGTAAGTCTCCTATCTTGACTGGTAGTCATGGATAGGATCCTTATATGGAATGTAAGAGGCCTTAATGGCCCAAATAAGCAGAGGGATGTTGCCCTTTTCTGCAAAAAAAAAACAGTTGTGGCTTTGTGGCTTTTCTAGAAACCACAATAAGATTAGTTAATCTGGAAAAATGCAAAAAAAGTTTCATGCCAGGATGGGAATCATATAGTAATCATAATGAGCATAGGTTGGGTAGAATTTTGGTTAAGATGGTTGCCAAATTATTTTCATGTTGATGTGATCTTTTCTTCAGTGCAAATGATTATATGTAAAGTAATTAATATTGTGAAGAAAATGGAGTTTGTGGCAAGCTTTGTATATGGTCTAAATGAAAAGGAAGAAAGGAAGCTACTATGGAAGGATCTAAATGATTTTGCAATTAACTGCAAGACACCCTAGTTTGTTGGGGGGGGGATTTCAACAATGTCCTAGTTCCTGGCAACAGACAAGGAGGAGTACCAGTTACATTTGTTGAAATACAAGATTTTAAAGCCTGCATTGAAGACTGTTTCCTCACAGAACTGAGTTGGTCTGGGTCTCAGTACACCTGGAACAATAGGCATTAGAGGGGGGGTAGGGTTTACTCCAAAATTGATTGGGCATTTGCCAACAGCCTCTGGATCCAGGAGTATGATCAGTTTGATCTACAATTTCATCCAGAGGGTGTATCTAACCATTCTCCAATCTGCTTAACTCTACAAAAAGAATTCACAAAAAAAAAGAAATATCCCCTTTAAATTCTTTAATATGTGGAGCCTCCACTCTAAATTCCAAGAAATGGTGCAACAAGCCTGGAATTACAGAACACAAGGCACAAAAATGTTTAGAGTGTATCAAAAACTGAAAAAAGTGAGGGCGGTTCTAAAAAAGCTAAATAGAGAAGAATATAGTGACATCTTAGCACAGGCAGACATTGCTAGAATTGCCATGATCCAAGCTCAAACTGAAGCAAACAAGGAGCCCCTAACTGAGGCATTGCAGCAGACAGAAATACAGGCCAGGAAGAGATACAATGAAGTGAATATGGCAGCTGAGAACTTCTTACAACAAAAAAGCAAGGCCATATGGATTCAATTGGGAGATGGGAACACTCAGTTTTTTGATGCAGTCATGAAGCAGAGGAGATAACAAAACAGACTGCATTCCATTAAGATACAGGAGGGAACCCTACTGGAAGACCAGAATTTGATCATGGAGGAATTTGTGGGGTTTTATAGAGAAATGCTGGGGGTCACAGGTGTCAGGGACAATACAGCAGAAGAAAGTTTCTTCTGTGCAGGCCACAGATTAGACATACATTGACAGATGACCCTGATTGCCCCTGTAAATGCTGATGAAGTGAAAAAAGCCATGTTTGATATTGACTGCAACAAAAGTCCAGGACCTGATGGATTTGGATCAGGATTTTTCAAAGAAGCTTGGCACATTGTGAGGCAAGAAGTGACTGATGCAGTTATAGACTTTTTTGAGTCCTCTAAAATGCTCAAAGAGGTGAATGCCACAAATTTGTGTCTTGTACAGAAGGTACCTAACCCTGAGAAGGCATCTGACTTCAGACCTATAGCTTGTTGCAATACCATCTACAAGTGCATCTCCAAGATTCTGTGTGGGAGACTGGCAAAGGTGTTTCCTGCACTTGTCTCTGTAAACCAGGGAGCTTTTGTGGCTCAGAGATCAATAGTACACAACATAATGATATGTCAGGATCTTATCAAGCATTACAATAGGAAACAATCCTCCCCTAGATGCTTGATGAAGATTGATCTAAGGAAAGCTTATGACACAATTCACTGGGGTTTCCTCAAGGAAATGCTGCAAGGTTATGGTTTCCCTGTAAAGTTCAGTGGCTGGATACTTGAGTGCATTCAAACTGCCAGTTTCAGCATCAACATGAATGGGGAAGCTCATGGATACTTTACTGTAAAACGTGGTATTAGGCAGGGAGATCCAGTTTCTCCATTAATCTTTGTGTTGGTAATGGAGTATTTATCAAGAATCCTGAAGATAGCATGTACAGACAAGAGCTTCAGCTGGCATCCCATGTGCAAAGAACTTGCACTGAGCCACCTATGTTTTGCTGATGACTTGATGTGCTTCTGCAAAGCTGCCCCTGAATCTGTGAGTATCATGATAAACAGCATTAATTATTTTTCACAAGCTACTGGATTGTATGCAAACAAGGAGAAATCTAACATTTATGTAGCTGGTGTAAATGAACAAATTAAAAATGAGCTGTGTTGTGTGTCAGGATTTAGGGAGGGGGCATTGCCAATGAAATACTTGGGTGTTCCACTATCTCCATCTAAATGGAGCAAAATAGACTGTGAATGCTTGGTGGAAAAAAATGACAAAAAAACTGCAGATTTGGGCATCCAGGAACCTCTCATATGCAGGGAGAGCCCAATTAATTAATTCTGTATTATTTTCTATACATGTATACTGGTCGAGCATTTTCATATTGCCTCCTGGGGTACTGAAAAGTGTAGAGCAAAAGTCCAGATTATTTTTATGGGGTTCTACTGAACAGAAACACAAGACAAGCTTGGTAGCCTGGGACATAGTATGCAGACCAAGGAAAAATGGTGGAATAAATATCAAGAATTGCAAATGGTTCAACATAGCTCTAAATGGGAAGCATATCTGGGATTTAGCCTCTAAAAAGGATACACTGTGGGTAAAATGGATAAGTGGGGTGTATCTGAAAGGAGAAAATTTATGGAACTATGTTCCAGTGTGGGGTTCCAGTTGGTACTGGAAAAGCTCAACAAAATCAAGAGCTATTTCCATGATCAATATACAGCTAGAGGAGTGTGGAAGAATACACCTGATGGGATGTATTCAGCAGCAAGTGGATACAGAGTGCTAATAGGAGACATGCCAAAGCACAGACATGCTGATTTGATTTGGGGGAAGGTCTCTATGCCTAGACAAAGCTTTTGCCTGTGGCTGGTTCAAATGGGCAGCTTACTAACTAAAGACAGGATGCAGAAGATAGGTTTCTTGAATGGAGATGCAATGTGTCATCTGTGCAAGCAGAAACAAGAAGACCACAACCACCTATTCTTCAACTGTAGTGTGTCCACAGAAGTTATGGTGCAGCTAAGGGTTTGGCTGCAAATGTCAGCAAAAGCAAACACAGTCCAGGGCATGCTCAACTGGATAAGCAGGCAAAAGTGTTCAAGATTCAGAAAGGAAGTGTATGCAGCAGGGCTTGCAGCAGCAGTGTACTGGATATGGAGATGCAGGAACATTCAACACTTTGAGGGGAGCAGAATACCACTGTCACAGATTATGCAGCAGATCCAGTTGGTAGTCAGAACCAGAATACAGCAATGCAGCAGCAAAAGAAAGATCAACAGCAAGGACAAGATTTGGATAGGGTTTCTGTAATCTGTTATGTTTTTATTTTGTCTGTGTAGCTACTGTAAATAGGATAGCTTGTATTATGAATCAGATGTGAGGAGCCACTGAGTGTAGTGTGCTGGTCCAACAATGAAGGGTCTGTTTGGTTGTAAAGGGCTATAGATCCTAAGGAACCCTACCTAGTAGGTGGCCTTGTATTTACAGTGCCTATGGGCTATAATTTTGTTACATTACAGCAAGTAATAATACAAGCTTCTGATTTGCACCAAAAAAAAAAACATTGGCATCGCGTAAAACCGCCCTTACAATCCTATCAGAGACCCAATAACCGACCCTAGGGGCCTCCCATGTCCCATAGGGGTCTCGCGTGCGATATGGGGCGAAAATATTAACGTCGAAAACTTTGCGTCCCGTTGCCCAAAACACATCCCCTAGAGCATTCCCAGGGGCCAGTTGCCGTTTTCGCCCGAAAATTTTTCAGGGGCTCTATTATGGCCCTCGGGGACCCCCGGTGCCCTAGGAGGGTCATCTTCATCCCCGAACCCCGATATCACACATGTTGCCCGTTTTTGTGCCCTAACATTGGCATCGCAAAAAACATTGGCATCGCATCGCTCTCTAAAATGCTCTCTTCTCTCTCCTCAACACTGCTCCTCCGCCATGGATGAAGCCGTGAGTCTCAATGGGGAAGAAAGATAAAGCAAAGCGGGGGGTAGGAAAGCAAAGCGAAACCGAAGTAAACTCAATACCACCATGTCCCACTAAAACCGTGAACCAAAAAGAAAACTCAAACAACAATCGGGAAAACCTAGATCAAGTTGTTCGTAATCTGAATGATGAATTGGAAGCACATGAGGTTATGACACCAGAAATGCAAACGCAAACTGTCCAGCAACTGGAGAATACACGGGAGAAGATAAACACCTGGATATCGAAAATGAAGGAAAGGGCAAACACCCAGATGTCGTCTGAAGATGAAGAGGAAGAGATTGAGCAACCAATCCAGCAAGGAAATTCAGAAATCGGTAAGATCTCTGCTTGGGAAAAATTCGACATAACTAAGCTAAAAAATGCTGGGTTTAAACTTGATTTTATAGAGCCTGCTATGCACGAAGGGAAACCAGTCGGGGTAATAAACCACAAAGACATTGAATCCGAAATAAATTTTTGGAACCAAGCTGTTGTGTGCTATGTCATGGGTGCTAGACCACCAATTACTGTTTTTAGCGGTTTTCTAAGACGAATTTGGGCTAAAAAAGGGATGAATAAGATTGCCATGATGAACAATGGCCTGGTACTGGTCAGGTTTGATTCAATGGAGCAGAGGGATAATGTAATTCAGGAAGGAGTGTACCATTTTGACAACAAACCTATGATAGTGAGACCATGGTCTGAAAATGTGGACTATGAACATGAGGAATTAACCTCGGTTCCTATTTGGGTGAAATTCCCAGGTCTAAGTGTGAAGTATTGGAATGCAACGGGGCTAAGCAAAATTGCAAGCCTTGTTGGTAGACCAATGATGGCGGATAGGAATACTGAACTTAAGGTAGGAATTCATTATGCCCGGGTGTTAATTGAAGTGAAAATTGGAGATGTCTACCCGGAAAAGGTAAATTTCAAGAATGAGAGGGGAAACATTGTGGAGCAGGAAGTTGAGTATGATTGGAAACCAATCATCTGCAACCATTGCAAGAAGCATGGACATGGTGAACAGAAATGCAGGAAAAAGATTGGAAATGCTGCTCCTGTGGCACAACCTGTTACAGTGCAAAACAGGCCACCAGTTCAAGCAAATCCCAGAAACCAACTATGGCAAAATGCAGGAAGAGGGAGAGGAAGAACAGGCAATGCATGGGGGGCCAGAAGAGCAGGAAGAGGCTTTTACAGACAGGTCCAACCACAGCCTCATACACAGAATACTTTTGCAGTGCTACAAGAAGAAGGAAAAGAAGTGCAACAGGGGGAAAAACAGCCAGAAGAGGCAACAGAACCAGCAGCACAGGGGGTTATGACACCTGGTATGGTCCCAACACATGGTGAGTCTCCTATCTTGACTGGTAGTCATGGATAGGATTCTTATATGGAATGTGAGAGGCCTAAATGGCCCTAATAAACAGAAAGATGTAAGTCTTTTCTGCAAAAAGAATAACTTTAGATTGGTAGTTTTGTTAGAAACTAAAATTAGACTAGTAAACTTGGAAAAATGCAAAAAAAAAGTTTCATGCCAGAATGGGAATCATTTAGCAACCATGACTCCAAATTATTTTCATGTTGTTGTGTTATTTTCTTCTGTGCAAATGGTGATTTGTAAAGTAGTGAATATAAGGGGAAAAAAAAGAAGTGCAATAGATTACATTAAAGTATTAATTTTGTGAAGAAAAAGGAACTTGTGGTGAATCTGTGTATGGGATAATGGAAATGGAGGAAAGGAAGAAACTATGGAAGGAGCTCACTGTTGTTGCACTTCAATGTGCTACAACTTGGAAACAGACAAGAAGGAGCCCTACACACACATTCTGTAATTACTAGGCTTTACAGACTGCAGTAAAGACTATGTACTACAGAACAGAGCTGGTCTGGGTGTCAATACACTTGAAAATGAAGTTGCAGGAACCTGCAGGGTGTTGTGTGGGCAGATTGCCATTTTTATTCAACTGGCAATCAGAATCAGAACTTAGTAGTGCAGTAGTAACAGGAAGATTAACCAGCAAGGACCAGAGAATACATCAGGTTTTCAGCAGAGAACCTGCAGTTCTGCAAGGCATGAGAACCTGTACAGAATTCAGGCAGCAGGTTTCAGCAGGGAATCAGTAGCAGTTTGCTGAAGCCAGGCCGAGTGAGGAACAAACAGAATCCAGCAGATCAGAAAGGCTAGAAGAAGTTGTAATAATTTAGCTCATTATGTTTTTGTATTTTGCTGAAAAAGGCAGCAGAATTCAAGAAGGAAACAGAAGCAGGTGGCAGAACCTAGGCTGTGAACCAGGCAGCAGGTTCTAGCAGGCAACAGGAACCAGCAGAATGCACATGAAATCAGAAGGTGTTGAAGCAAGAAAAAAGGAGGAATGAATCAGCTTCTGGAAGATTTGTTGCAGAAACTAGGATGTGAACCAAGCAGCAGGTGCCAGCAGACAACCAGTGACAGGCTGCTGGAGAAAAGTAGAGCAAGGAATGAAACAGGAAAACAGATGATTTGGAAAGCTAGAAGAAGTTGTAATTTCTAGTTTATTATGTTTTTGTACTTTGTTGTAAGTCAGAAAAGATTTTTGTAATTTGTTATGTTTACAGAGATGGTGAATCACTGTCTGTAGTGAGTTGCACCAGATTGAAGGGTTGTAAGGTAGTAAAGGGATGCAGGAAAAAAGGAACCCTACCTAGTAGGTGGCCTTGGATTCGCATTACCTTAGGACTGTAATCTTGTTACATTACAGTGAGCAATAATACATTTTCTTACTTGCACCAAAAAAAAAAAAAAAACATTGGCATCGCATTCGGGCCCTAACAATGGCATCGCAACTTTCTCTCTCTAAAATGCTCTCCCCTTTCTTCTCCACAGAGTTCGTTAAACTCCATTAGCAACTCTGAGTTCGATGGGGAAGAAAGAGAAATCAAAGCGAGGGAATGGAAACGATGATGAGGGTGCGGAGAAATCGACAGCTCCACCTTGTCCCACGAAGAATGTGACACAAAGAAAACGTTCGAGCCAAACTCATGAAAACCTAGGTCGTGTTATGAGAAATTTAACGGATGAATTAGAGGACCCAGACATCATGACACCGGAAGTGCACACTGAAACTCTGCAGGAAATGGAATTAGCGCAAGAAAAAATTAATTCTTGGTTGTCGAAGATGAAGGAAAGGGCTAGAAATCAAGTCTCCGATGAAGAACAGGTCGAAACTGCAACACAAGAAAAACAGCAACAATTTGCAGATTCAGGTAAAACATCTGCTTGGGAAAAATTCGACATTACAAAACTTAAAAATGCTGGATTTAAACTAGATTTTATAGCACCTGTAATGCTTGATGGAAAACCAGTAGGTGAAATTAACCTCAAGGACATAGAATCTGAAATTAATTATTGGAATCAATCTGTTGTTTGCTATGTTATGGGGTCAAGACCACCTATCAGTGTGCTTAGTGGATTCCTTAGGAGAATTTGGTCGAAGAGGGGAATGAATAAAATAGCTATGATGAAAAATGGGCTACTTATTGTTCGATTTGATTCAATGAAACAAAGAGATGCAGTGCTAGAGGAAGGGGTTTATCATTTTGACAATAAACCAATGATTCTTAGACCTTGGGCTGAGAATATAGACTATGCTCACGAGGAACTCACATCTGTTCCTATTTGGGTTAAATTCCATGGTCTGAATGTCAAGTATTGGAATGCAGTAGGGCTGAGTAAAATGGCAAGCTTGGTAGGTAGACCAATGATGGCTGACAGAAACACTGAACTGAAAGTAGGGATTCAGTATGCCAGAGTTTTGATTGAAGTGGAGATAGGGGGGAAATATCCTGATAAGGTACACTACAAGAATGAAAGAGGGAACATAGTGGAACAAGAAGTTGAGTATGACTGGAAACCTGTACTGTGCAACCACTGCAAATAACATGCACACAGTGAGACTGAATGCAGGAAAAAGAAAGCAACACAGGAGCCTATGACACAGACAATGCCTGTGCAACAAATACCTGCACAGCAATGAATCATGCATTGAAAAAGCTTAACAGAGCTGCACAACAAATACCTGCCTGTGCAACAAATACCTGCACATCAATTGTAGAACACAAGGTACAAAAATGTTTAGGGTTTACCAAAAACTAAAAAATGTGAAACATGCATTGAAAAAGCTTAACAGAGCTGAGTTTAGTGATATTTTAGTTCAGACTGATATGGCTAGATCAGTAATGAATCAAGCACAGGAAGATGCAAACAAAGAGCCACTGAATGAGATACTGCAGAAGGGAGAAATTCAGGCTAGGAGAAGGTTCAATGACCTAAACCTGGCAGCTGAGACATTCCTACAACAAAAGAGCAAGGCTAGATGGGTGCAACTAGGAGATGGAAATAATCAGTTTTTCCATGCAATTATGAAACAGAGAAGGCAACAAAACAGATTGCACTCCATACAGACACAAGAGGGCATCTTATTGGAGGATAAAGATTTGATTATTGAAGAATTTGTGGGGTTTCACAGGAAGATGCTGGGGGTATCAGGCACCAGAGGCACTACAGCAGAGGAGAGTTTCTTTTCAGCAGGGAAAAAACTAAATATGCAACAACAGATGAGCATCAGTGCACCAGTGACTGCTGAGGAAGTACAGAGAGCTATGTTTGACATTGATAGGAATAAAAGCCCAGGCCCTGATGGCTTTGGCTCAGGTTTCTTCAAGGAAACATGGAGTATTGTCGGGGAAGAAGTGACCAATGCAATTATAGATTTTTTTGAATCCTTTAAAATGCTTAAAGAGGTGAATGCAACTAACCTTTGTCTTGTGCAGAAAATAGGGAACCCTGAAAAAGCCTCTGATTTCTGACCTATAGCATGCTGCAACACCATATACAAATGCATTTCAAAGATCCTATGTGGGAGATTGGCAACAGTGCTACCTGACCTCATCTCTGTGAACCAGGGTGCCTTTGTGGCACAGAGGTCAATTGTGCACAACATCATGATATGTCAGGACCTAATCAAGCACTACAACAGGAAGCAATCCTCACCTAGATGCTTGATGAAGATAGACCTGAGGAAAGCTTATGATACAATACACTGGAGTTTTGTCAAGGAGATGCTGCAAGGGTATGGCTTCCCAATTAAGTTCATTGGCTGGATACTGGAATGTATACAAACTGCAAGTTTCAGCATCAACATAAATGGAGGGGTGCATGGATTCTTTCTTGCTTAACGTGGCATCAGGCAAGGAGATCCAGTATCACCATTGATATTTGTGCTGGTCATGGAGTATTTCTCAAGGATTCTGAAAATAGCATGTATGGACAAAAGCTTCAGTTGGCACTCCATGTGCAAGGAACTAGCTTTGAGTCACTTGTGCTTTGCTGATGATTTGATGTGTTTCTGCAAAGCAACCCCTGAATCTGTAAGTATAATGATGAATTGCATAAATTACTTTGCACAAGCTACTGGTCTGCATGCTAATACGGAGAAATCTAACCTGTACATAGCTGGTGTGGATGAGGAAACAAAAAAAGAATTGTTAGCATTATCTGGGTTCAGGGAGGGTACATTACCTATGAAGTATTTGGGAGTCCCACTTTCCCCATCTAAATGGAGCAAAATTGACTGTGAGTGCTTGGTTGACAAAATGACCAAAAAATTGCAGATATGGGCTTCTAGGAACCTATTATATGCAGGAAGAGCTCAACTCATAAACTCTGTGCTTTTCTCTATACATGTGTACTGGTCTAGCATTTTCATAATGCCTGCAGGGGTACTTAAAAGTGTAGAACAAAAATGCAGATATTTCTTATGGGGTTCCACTGAGCAGAAGCATAAAACCAACCTTGTGGCATGGGATATAGTATGCAGAGCTAGGAAAAATGGGGGCATAAACATAAAAAATTGCAAATGGTTTAATGTGGCTCTGAATGGAAAACATATCTGGGATTTAGCCACAAAAAAAGATACTTTGTGGGTAAAATGGATAAATGGGATATATCTGAAAGGTACCTATCTCTGGGACTATGCACCAGTGTGGGGTACCAGCTGGTACTGGACCAAACTCAACAAAATCAAGAGCTATTTCCAGGAGCATTACACAGTCAGAGAGGTCTGAAAAAGAGATGCAGATGGTTGCTATACAGCTGCAAGGGGATACAACACTTTGATGGGAGATATGCCTAAGTATAGACATGCCAACCTGATTTGGGGAAGGGTAACAATGCCAAGACACAGCTTCTGCCTATGGTTGGCTCAACAGGGAAGATTGTTAACTAAGGACAGAATGCAGAACATGGGCTTCCTGAATGGGGATGATGTATGCAACCTGTGCAAAGCAAAACCAGAAGACCACAATCACCTTTTCTTCACATGTAACATGGCTGCAGGTGTTTTATAGCAAGTGAGAAGCTGGCTACAGATTACATCAAGAACAAACACAATTCAGAGCTTGCTGAACTGGATAAGTAGGCAGAAATGCTCAAACTTCAGGAAGGAAGTGTATACAGCTGGGCTAGCAGCAGCTGTATACTGGTTGTGGAGAAGCAGGAATATTAAACATTTTGTGGGAAGCACTCTTTCTGTGATGCAGATCATGCAGCAGATCCAGCAACCAGTGAGGGTCAGAATACAACAGTGCAGCAGACTGAGAAAAATCAACAGCAAGGACAAAAAATGGCTAGAGAGAATTTAATTGCTCTTGCACCACAGTAGACTCAGGCAAAAAGGCAGGACTGCACCAGATGAGCAGCCAGCAGAGACAGCAGGACATCAGTACCTGTATAGGAATCAAGACAGCAAACAGCAGGAGGAAGATAGCAAGTTGTGATTGCAGGAAAAAAAGGAAAATACATCAGCTCTGGAAGATTGCCCCAGCAGAGGACATTTAGGAAAAGGGTCATAGCAAAGCAGAAGCAGGAGGAAAAATCCAGTGGAAAAAAGGACAAGAAAACTGTAATGATTAGATTGTTTATGTATTTTATATTTTGCTGTAAGTCAGGGATGTTTTTTGTATTTTGTATCTGTTTTTTCAGATAAGGGGACCACTGCATGTAGTGAGTTACCCCTAGGAGAGTAGGTTTGTAAGGAACAAAGGGATGCAGAGGAAGAGGAACCCTACCTAGTAGGTGGCCTTGGAATTGCATTACCTATGGACTGTAATCTGTGTAACATTACAGTAAGCAATAACACAATTTCTGACTTGCACCAAAAAAAACATTGGCATCGCGTAAAACCGCCCTTACAAGCCTATCAGAGACCCAATAACCCACCCTAGGGGCCTCCCATATCCCCTGGGGGTCTCCCGTGCGATATAGGGTGAAAATATTAACATCGAAAACTTTGCGTCCGGAGGCCTAGAACACGTCCCCTAGAGCATTCCCGGGGCCAGTTGCCGTTTTCGCTGGAAATTATGTCTGGGGCTCTTTTATGGCCCTATGGGACCGCCGGTGCCCCGGGAGGGTCACCTTCATCCTCGAACTCCGATATTACACATGTCGCCCGTTTTCGGGCCCTAACATTGGCATCCATTGATGAAGCTGTGAGTCCATGGGGAAGAAAGAAAAGACAAAGCGAGCAGCAGAAAAGCAAGGCGATAATGTTGAAAACTCAGTCCCACCAGGTCCGACCAAAACTGTGAACCAAAAGCAAAGCTTGAGCATGAACTGCGAAAACCTAGGTCGGGTTGTTCGCAATTTAAGAGATGAATTGGAAGCGCCAGAGGTGTTGACACCGGAAATTCAAACACAAACTGTACACAAATTGGAATTAGCTAGAGAGCAGATTAATACCTGGTTATCGAAAATGAAGGAGAAAGCGAGCACTCATACCTCATCTGAGAATGAAGAAGACGAACCAGAACAAACTACTCAGCAAAACAACACGGATATTGGTAAGGTCTCTGCCTGGGATAAATTCGACATAACTAAGCTTAGAAATGCCGGTTTTAAACTTGAATTTATTGAACCTGCTATGCATGATGGAATTCCAGTAGGGGAAATTAATCCTAGTGACATTGAATCTGAAATAAATTACTGGAATAAAGCTGTAGTCTGTTATGTCATGGGAGCTCGACCACCAATTACAGTATTTAGTGGTTTTCTGAGGCGAATTTGGGCAAAAAAAGGGATGAACAAAATAGCCATGATGAAAAATGGTCTGGTGCTGGTTCGATTTGATACACTTGAACAGAGAGATGCTGTAATTCAGGAAGGAGTGTACCATTTTGACAACAAGCCTATGATAATCAGACCTTGGTCTGAAAATGTGGATTATGATAAGGAAGAATTAACCTCAGTGCCTATTTGGGTGAAATTCCCAGGATTAAATGTGAAGTATTGGAATGCTAAGGGGTTAAGCAAAATTGCTAGCCTTGTGGGTAGGCCAATGATGGCCGATAAGAACACTGAGCTAAAAGTAGGAATTCAGTTTGCAAGGGTGTTAATTGAAGTGAAAATTGGAGATGAGTACCCTGAGAAAGTTAATTTCAAGAATGAAAAAGGGAACATTGTGGAACAGGAGGTAGAATATGATTGGAAACCAAGCATTTGTAGCCACTGTAAGCAGCATGGGCATGGAGAAATTGACTGCAGGAGGAAGATTGCTGCTGCAGCTCCTGTGGCACAATCTGTGCCTGTGCAGAATAGGCCTCCAACACAAGCAAACCCTAGAACAATGCAATGGCAGAATGCAGGGAGAGGAAGAGGAAGAGCAGGAATTACAGGGAAGGGGCAGAGAGCAGGGAGAGGGGTGTACAGGCAACAACACCAACAAACCCAGACACTGAACTCATTTGAAGTACTGCAAGATAAAGAAGAGCAGGAAGAGCAGAAAACTCAAGGGGAAACAGCAGAACATGTATCAAAGGAGGATATGCTTCCTGAGATGGTGCCAAGACATGGTAAGTCTCCTATCTTGACTAATAGTCATGGATAGGATCCTTATATGGAATGTGAGAGGCCTAAATGGCCCTAATAAACAGAAAGATGTGAGTTTTTTCTGCAAAAAAAATAATTGTGGCATGGTGGTTCTGTTAGAAACTAAAATTAGGGAAATTAATTTAGCAAAATGCAAGAGAAATTTCATGCCAGAGTGGGAATCAATTAGCAACCATAATAATCATAGATTAGGTAGAATCTGGATTAGATGGTTACCAAATTATTTCCATGTTAATGTGTTATTTTCATCTGTGCAAATGATGACTTGCAAAGTGTTTAATATAGTGAAAAAAAAAGAGTTTGTGGTGAGTTTTGTGTATGGGCTGAATGAAAAAGAGGAAAGAAAGCAACTGTGGCAGGACCTTTCTGACTATGCACTGAACTGCAACGTACCATGGATTGTTGGGGGGGACTTCAATAATGTATTAACACCTGGTAATAGGAAAGGAGGTGCCCCAGTCACATATTCTGAAGTACAGGACTTCAAGGACTGTTTAGAGGACTGTAAACTAACAGAATTGAGCTGGACTGGGTGTGAATTTACTTGGAACAATAAGCATGAAAGGGGAGGGAGAGTTTATTCTAAAATAGATTGGGTTTTTGCCAACAGCCTTTGGATTCAGGAATTTGATCAATGTGATCTTAAATTCCATACAGAGGATGTGTCTGATCATTCCCCAATTTGTTTAACTATGCACAGAGAGCCCACAAAAAATAGAAACAACCCCTTTAAATATTTCAACATGTGGAGCCTCCACTCTGATTTTCAAGCTAAGGTGCAGCAAGCTTGGAACATCAGAACACAAGGCACAAAAATGTTCAGAGTGTACCAGAAACTGAAAAATGTGAGAGGAGTGCTGAAAAAGCTAAATAGGGATGATTTCAGTGGGATACTAAAGCAAGCTGAGATTGCTAGGAATATTATGAATCAATCACAGAATACAGCAAACCAGGACCCTCTAAATGAGACCATACAGCAAGAGGAAGTGCAAGCAAGGAAGAGATATAATGATCTGAATATGGCAGCAGAGAACTTCCTACAACAAAAGAGCAAGGCAAAATGGATTCAACTAGGGGATGGAAACACTCAATTTTTCCATGCACTTATGAAGCAAAAAAGGCAGCAGCACAGAGTACACTCCATTAAGACACAGGAAGGTACCTTGCTAGAGGAAAAGAACCAGATTGTGAAGGAATTTGTGGAATTCTACAGAGGAATGCTAGGAGTTGCTGGAATCAGAGCCACTTCAGCAGAAAGCAGCTTCTTCTCAGCAGGACACAGACTAGACATACACCAACAGATGTCTCTGATTGCCCCTGTGACTGCTGAAGAAGTAAAGAGAGCTATGTTTGAAATTGACTGTAATAAGAGCCCAGGCCCTGATGGATTTGGATCAGGGTTTTTCAAAGAAGCATGGCAAACAGTGGGGCAGGAAGTGACAGAGGCCATTATTGATTTTTTTGAGTCTTCCAAAATGCTAAAAGAAGTGAATGCAACTAACTTATGTCTTGTGCAGAAAATATCAAATCCTGAAAAGGCTTCTGATTACAGACCCATAGCCTGTTGCAACACCATCTACAAGTGCATCTCCAAGATCCTATGTGGAAGACTGGCAAGAGTACTACCAGAACTAATTTCTGTAAACCAGGGAGCTTTTGTGGCACAAAGATCCATAGTCCACAACATTATGATTTGTCAGGATCTAATCAAGCACTATAACAGAAAACAATCCTCCCCAAGATGCCTGATGAAGATTGACCTCAGGAAAGCCTATGACACAGTACACTGGGGTTTTATCAAGGAAATGATGCAAGGATATGGATTCCCATTGAAATTTAGTGGGTGGATACTAGAATGTGTGCAAACAGCAAGCTTCAGCATCAACCTGAATGGGGAAGCCCATGGATATTTCACTGCAAAGCGTGGCATTAGACAAGGAGACCCAATTTCTCCACTAATTTTTGTGCTAGTGATGGAATACCTGTCAAGAACCTTGAAGATAGCTTGCATGGACAACAGCTTCAACTGGCACCCCATGTGCAAAGAACTTGCACTAAGTCATCTATGCTTTGCAGATGACTTGATGTGTTTCTGCAAAGCTACACCTGACTCTGTGAATATCCTAATGGAGTGCCTGAATTACTTCTCACAAGCCACTGGTTTATGTGCAAACCAGGAAAAGTCAAGCATTTATGTGGCAGGGGTTAGTGAACAAGAGAAAAGGGTGCTGGTGAGCCTCTCAGGGTTTCAGGAGGGTACATTGCCAATGAAATACCTAGGTGTCCCTCTATCCCCATCAAAATGGAGCAAAATGGATTGTGAATGCTTGATGGATAAAATGACAAAAAGACTTCACACATGGGCTTCCAGGAACCTCTCATATGCAGGAAGGGCACAACTAATAAATTCTGTATTATTATCTATACATGTCTACTGGTCAAGCATATTTGTTATGCCTGCTGGAGTACTAAAAAGCATAGAGAAAAAATGCAGATTGTTTCTTTGGGGGGGGGAACTGACCTCAAGCACAAAACTAGCCTGGTGGCTTGGGAAGTAGTATGCAGACCAAGGAGAAATGGGGGGATAAATATTAAACATTGCAAATGGTTTAATATAGCCCTAAATGGGAAGCACATTTGGGATATAGCCACAAAAAAGGACACATTGTGGGTGAAGTGGATTAATGGAGTATATTTGAAAGGAAGTAATTTCTGGAATTATGCTCCTGTATGGGGAGCCAGCTGGTATTGGACTAAGCTCAACAAGATCAAAAGTCACTTCCAGGAGCACTATTCAACAAGAGGAGTGTGGAGGGAAACTGAAAATGGAATGTACTCAGTTGCTAGTGGATACAGAATTTTGATGGGAAATATGCCAAAATACAGACATTATGTCCTGATATGGGGAAGAGTTTCTGTACCTAGGCACAGCTTCTGTCTATGGTTGGCACAAATGGGGAGATTACTGACCAAAGACAGGCTACATAATATGGGCTTCCTTAATGGAGACACCATATGCTACCTGTGCAAAGAGGAGACAGAAAGTCACGGCCATCTGTTTTTTAGCTGCAGTATTTCAACAGAGATAATGAAACAGGTACAGACATGGCTGCATATTTCTGCAAGAGGAAGCACAATTCAGGGGCTACTAAACTGGATGAGTAGACAGAAATGCTCGAGATTCAGAAAGGAAGTGTATGCAGCTGGAATAGCAGCAACTGCATACTGGATTTGGAGAGCCAGAAATATGATATGCTTTGAAAAGAGCAGGCTACCAGCAACACAGATTATGCAACAGATACAGCAAGCAATCAGAGTCAGAATCCAACAGTGCAGCAGCAATAGGAAGCTAAAAAGCAAGGATAAAAGATGGATAAGGCAACTGTGAGCCTGAATCAGGAAAATGGAAGAAATACAGAAGCACTGCACACAGGAGAGCAGCTTACAGCAGGCTGCAGCAGAGACTTCAGGAAGGAACCAGTAGCAGACTGCAGAAGATAGGCTGCAATCCAGGTAGAAGAATCCAGCAGGAAAAAAGGACAGCAGGCTCCAGGAAGGATACAGAAGCAGATTTATACAGAGAGAATCTGACGCAGAACAAATGCAAGGAATAGGCAGCAGTGCAGGAACTCAGGCAGCAGGTTTCAGCAGGTAATCAGCAACAGGTTGAAGAAGCAAGGCAGAATGAAAAAATATAACAGATCCAAGCAGAGTTGAAAAGCTAGAAGGAATTGTAATATCTTTAGCTATTTATGTTTTTGTATTTTGATGTAAGTCAGAAATAATTTTTGCAAATTGTAATGTTTACAGAGATGGTGAGGAAGAATTTTTGCAAAGTGTAATGTTTACAGAGATGGTGAACCACTGCCTGTAGTGAGTTGCACCAGATTGAAGGGTTGTAAGGTATTAGAGGGATGCAGCAAAAAGGAACCCTACCTAGTAGGTGGCCTTGGATCTGCATTGCCTAAGGACTGTAATCTTGTTACATTACAGAGAGCAATAATACAATTTCTGACTTGCACCAAAAAAAAAACATTGGCATCTCTTTTCTTGTGGGGGACAACTGAGCAGAAACACAAGACAAGCTTGGTGGCGTGGGATATGGTATGTAGACCAAGAAACAATGGAGGACTTAATGTCAAGAACTGTAAATGGTTCAATATAGCCCTGAATGGCAAGCATATCTGGGATATTGCAACAAAAAAAGACACTCTGTGGGTGAGATGGATCAATGGGGTGTACCTGAAAGGTGTTAACATCTGGAATTATGCTCCAGTATGAGGCACCAGCTGGTACTGGAACAAACTGAACAAGATCAAAAGCTACTTCCAGGGGCAATACACAGCAAGGGGGGTTTGGAAATTTAGTTCTGATGGTATATACTCTGCTGGAAGTGGATACAGAATGCTACAGGGTAACATGACAAAATGCAGGCATGCAGATTTGATATGGGGAAAGATATCCATGCCTAGACATAGCTTTTGCCTATGGCTAGCCCAAATGGATAGACTGTTAACAAAGGACAGACTACAGAGAATGGGATTTCTGAATGGGGATGCTTTGTGCTACCTGTGCAAGCAGGAACCAGAGGAACACAACCACCTGTTCTTCAAATGCAAAGTGTCAGCTGCAATCCTGGAACAGGTAAGGGCATGGTTACAAATCTCAGCAACAGCAAGTACAATCCAGGGGATGTTTAACTGGATCAGCAGGCAGAAATGCTCGAGACTCAGAAAGGAAATATATGCATCAGGGTTAGCAGCAGCAGTATACTGGGTGTGGAGATGCAGGAATACCCACTATGCTGGCAAAGGCAATATACCAGTTCCGCAGATCATACTACAGGTTCAGCAAGCAGTCAGATGCAGAATTCAACAATGCTGCAACAGCAAAAGGAAGATCTCCAGCAGGGACAAGAGCTGGATAGGGGAAATATAGACTGAAGTTAGAAGATTATGCAGCAGGGTCCAGCAGTTCAGAAATACAAAAGATTCAGCAGGGGATCAGCAGCAGGCTGCTGAAGATAGACAGAATGAGGGATCAAAGAATATGCAGCAGACCTGAAAGGCCAGGAAACAGCTGTCTCCGGAAGGAGTCAGTAGCAGGTTGCTGTGGAGCAGTGAAGAACAAAGCAGCAGGTTTCTGAAAACAAGCAGGAAGCAGACAGCAGAGCCCTGCAGGGGATCTGAGTGAGTAATGGAACTCAGGCAGTAGGTCTCAGCAGGGTATCTGTAGCAGGCTGCTGAAGCTAGGCAGAGTGAAGAAGAAATAAAATTCAGCAGATCAGAAAGAATGAGGACCAGAATGCAGCAATCAGTGAGGACCAGAATGCAGCAATGCAGTAGGCTGAGAAAGATCAACAGCAGGGATAAAAAATGGTTAGAGAGATTTTCAGCTGATCTGTGTACCACAGCAGACCCAGCAGATAGGCAGGACCAGACTCCAGGAGAGGTTTTTGCAGGAAAAAACAGAAGAAATGCAGGACTCCAGTACCTGTACAGGGAGCTAGACAGTAGAGTGATGTGGATCAGCTTGATTGGGCACAGCAGGTAGATGAAGCAAGAAAGAAGGAGGAATGAATCAGCTCCTGGAAGTTTTTGTTGTAATATTTTTAGATATATATGTTTTTGTATTTTGCTGTAAGTTAGAAATAATTTTTGCAAATTGTAATGTTTACAGAGACGGTGAGAAACAATATTTGCAAATTGTAATGTTTACAGAGAGGGTGAACCACTGCCTGTAGTGAGTTGCACCAGATTGAAGGGATGTAAGGTAGTAGAGGGATGTAGCAAAAAGGAACCCTACCTAGTAGGTGGCCTTGGATCTGCATTGCCTAAGGACTGTAATCTTGTTACATTACAGAGAGCAATAATACAATTTCTGACTTGCACCAAAACATTGGCATCGCTGGCATCGCATTGGCACGAGCTCTCTAAAATGCTCTCCCCTTTTTTCTCCACAGAGTTCGTTAAACTCCATTAGCAACTCTGAGTTCGATGGGGAAGAAAGAGAAATCAAAGCGAGGGAATGGAAACGATGATGAGGGTGCGGAGAAATCGACAGCTCCACCTTGTCCCACGAAGAATGTGACACAAAGAAAACGTTCGAGCCAAACTCATGAAAACCTAGGTCGTGTTATGAGAAATTTAACGGATGAATTGGAGGACCCAGACATCATGACACCGGAAGTGCAAACTGAAACTCTGCAGGAAATGGAATTAGCGCAAGAAAAAATTAATTCTTGGTTGTCGAAGATGAAGGAAAGGGCTAGAAATCAAGTCTCCGATGAAGAGCAAGTCGAAACTGCACCACAAGAAAAACAGCAACAATTTGCAGATTCAGGTAAAACATCTGCTTGGGAAAAATTCGACATTACAAAACTTAAAAATGCTGGATTTAAACTAGATTTTATAGCACCTGTAATGCTCGATGGAAATCCAGTAGGTGAAATTAACCTCAAGGACATAGAATCTGAAATTAATTATTGGAATCAATCTGTTGTTTGCTATGTTATGGGGTCAAGACCACCTATCAGTGTGCTTAGTGGATTCCTTAGGAGAATTTGGTCGAAGAGGGGAATGAATAAAATAGCTATGATGAAAAATGGGCTAGTTATTGTTCGATTTGATTCAATGGAACAAAGAGATGCAGTGCTAGAGGAAGGGGTTTATCATTTTGACAATAAACCAATGATTGTTAGACCTTGGGCTGAGAATATAGACTATGCTCATGAGGAACTCACATCTGTTCCTATTTGGGTTAAATTCCCTGGTCTGAATGTCAAGTATTGGAATGCAGTAGGGCTGAGTAAAATGGCAAGCTTGGTAGGCAGACCAATGATGGCTGACAGAAACACTGAACTGAAAGTAGGGATTCAGTATGCCAGAGTTTTGATTGAAGTGGAGATAGGGGGGAAATATCCCGTTAAGGTACACTACAAGAATGAAAGAGGGAACATAGTGGAACAAGAAGTTGAGTATGACTGGAAACCTGTATTGTGCAACCACTGCAAACAACATGGACACAGTGAGACTGAATGCAGGAAAAAGAAAGCAACATAGGAGCCTATGACACAGACAATGCTTGTGCAACAAATACCTGCACAGTAAGCAAAGCCAAGAACACAACAATGGCAGAATGCAGGGAGAGGCAGAGGCAGGATAGGCAATGCAGGGAGAGGGACAAGGGCTGGAAGAGGGTTCTATAGACAAATCCAACAGACTAACAATGCAGCAACCCAATTACAGAATCCATTTGACATACTGCAAGATGTAGATGGGGATCAGGAGGGAAGACAGGCACAAGGGCAAGTAACAGTGCCAGGAATGCAGGAAGAACAAGCATCAGAGGAAGTACCAGTACATGGTAAGACTCCTATCTTGACTAGTAGTCATGGATAGGATGCTCATTTGGAATGTTAGAGGCCTGAATGGCCCAAACAAGCAGAGGGATGTGGCCCTCTACTGTAAAAAAAATAAATGTGGATTGGTGGCTTTTCTTGAAACAAAAATTAGATTAGTTAATTTGGAAAAATGCAAAAATAGTTTCATGCCAGAGTGGGAATCTTTTAGTAACCACAATGAACACAGACTTGGTAGAATATGGATTAGGTGGTTACCTAATTATTTTCATGTTGATATTATTTTTTCCTCTGTGCAAATGGTCATATGTAATGTGAGAAACAAGGAGGGGAAAAAGGATTTTGTGGTGAGTTTTGTATATGGAATGAATGAGAAAGAAGATAGGAAGCAATTGTGGAAGGATATGAATGATTTTGCTACTACCTGCAACAAACCATGGATTGTTGGAGGGGATTTCAACAATGTTTTGCTACCTGGGAACAGACAAGGTGGTTTGCCAGTCACCTTTGCTGAAATTCAGGATTTTAAATCCTGTATTGATAGCTGTTTCCTAAATGAAATGAGTTGGTCTGGATGCCCATATACCTGGAACAATAGGCATGAAGAGAGGGGAAGGGTATACTCTAAGATAGATTGGGTTTTTGTCAACAGTTTATGGATGCAAGAGTTTGACCAGTGCACCCTACAGTTCATGCCAGAGGATGTATCTGATCATACCCCTATCTACATAACTCTGCACAAAAACCTAAGTATAAATAAAACCCCCTTCAAATTCTTTAATATGTGGTGCCTCCACTCTGAATTCCTAGCCTTGGTGCAGCAAGCATGGAATTGTAGAACACAAGGTACAAAAATGTTTAGGGTTTACCAAAAACTAAAAAATGTGAAACATGCATTGAAAAAGCTTAACAGAGCTGAGTTTAGTGATATTTTAGTTCAGACTGATATTGCTAGATCAGTAATGAATCAAGCACAGGAAAATGCAAACATAGAGCCACTGAATGAGATACTGCAGAAGGGAGAAATTCAGGCTAGGAGAAGGTTCAATGACCTAAACCTGGCAGCTGAGTCATTCCTACAACAAAAGAGCAAGGCTAGATGGGTGCAACTAGGAGATGGAAATAATCAGTTTTTCCATGCAATTATGAAATAGAGAAGGCAACAAAACAGATTGCACTCCATACAGACACAAGAGGGCATCTTATTGGAGGATAAAGATTTGAATATTGAAGAATTTGTGGGGTTTTACAGGAAGATGCTGGGGGTATCAGGCACCAGAGGCACTACAGCAGAGGAGAGTTTCTTTTCAGCAGGGAAAAAACTAAATATGCAACAACAGATGAGTATCAGTGCACCAGTGACTGCTGAGGAAGTACAGAGAGCTATGTTTGACATTGATAGGAATAAAAGCCCAGGCCCTGATGGCTTTGGCTCAGGTTTCTTCAAGGAAGCATGGAGTATTGTCGGGGAAGAAGTGACCAATGCAATTATAGATTTTTTTGAATCCTCTAAAATGCTTAAAGAGGTGAATGCAACTAACCTTTGTCTTGTGCAGAAAATAGGGAACCCTGAAAAAGCCTCTGATTTCAGACCTATAGCATGCTGCAACACCATATACAAATGCATTTCAAAGATCCTATGTGGGAGATTGGCAACAGTGCTACCTGACCTCATCTCTGTGAACCAGGGTGCCTTTGTGGCACAGAGGTCAATTGTGCACAACATCATGATATGTCAGGACCTAATCAAGCACTACAACAGGAAGCAATCCTCACCTAGATGCTTGATGAAGATAGACCTGAGGAAAGCTTATGATACAATACACTGGAGTTTTGTCAAGGAGATGCTGCAAGGGTATGGCTTCCCAATTAAGTTCATTGGCTGGATACTGGAATGTATACAAACTGCAAGTTTCAGCATCAACATAAATGGAGGGGTGCATGGATTCTTTCTTGCTCAACGTGGCATCAGGCAAGGAAATCCAGTATCCCCATTGATATTTGTGCTGGTCATGGAGTATATCTCAAGGATTCTGAAAATAGCATGTATGGACAAAAGCTTCAGTTGGCACCCCATGTGCAAGGAACTAGCTTTGAGCCACTTGTGCTTTGCTGATGATTTGATGTATTTCTGCAAAGCAACCCCTGAATCTGTAAGTATAATGATGAATTGCATAAATTACTTTGCACAAGCTACTGGTCTGCATGCTAATAAGGAGAAATCTAACCTGTACATAGCTGGTGTGGATGAGGAAACAAAAAGAGAATTGTTAGCATTATCTGGGTTCAGGGAGGGTACATTACCTATGAAGTACTTGGGAGTCCCACTTTCCCCATCTAAATGGAGCAAAATTGACTGTGAGTGCTTGGTTGATAAAATGACCAAAAAATTGCAGATATGGGCTTCTAGGAACCTATCATATGCAGGAAGAGCTCAACTCATAAATTCTGTGCTTTTCTCTATACATGTGTACTGGTCTAGCATTTTCATAATGCCTGCAGGGGTACTTAAAAGTGTAGAACAAAAATGCAGATATTTCTTATGGGGTTCCACTGAGCAGAAGCATAAAACCAACCTGGTGGCATGGGATATAGTATGCAGACCTAGGAAAAATGGGGGCATAAACATAAAAAAATGCAAATGGTTTAATGTGGCTCTGAATGGAAAACATATCTGGGATTTAGCCACAAAAAAAGATACTTTGTGGGTAAAATGGATAAATGGGATATATCTGAAAGGTACCAATCTCTGGGACTATGCACCAGTGTGGGGTGCCAGCTGGTACTGGACCAAACTCAACAAAATCAAGAGCTATTTCCAGGAGCATTACACAGTCAGAGGGGTCTGGAAAAGAGATGCAGATGGTTGCTATACAGCTGCAAGGGGATACAGCACTTTGATGGGAGATATGCCTAAGGATAGACATGCCAACCTGATTTGGGGAAGGGTAACAATGCCAAGACACAGCTTCTGCATATGGTTGGCTCAGCAGGGAAGATTGTTAACTAAGGACAGAATGCAGAACATGGGCTTCCTGAATGGGGATGATGTATGCAACCTGTGCAAAGCAAAACCAGAAGACCACAATCACCTTTTCTTCACATGTAACATGGCTGTAGGTGTTTTAGAGCAAGTGAGAAGCTGGCTACAGATTACATCAAGAACAAACACAATTCAGAGCTTGCTGAACTGGATAAGTAGGCAGAAATGCTCAAACTTCAGGAAGGAAGTGTATGCAGCTGGGCTAGCAGCAGCTGGGCTAGCAGCAGCTGTATACTGGCTGTGGAGAAGCAGGAATATTAAACATTTTATGGGAAGCACTCTTTCTATGATGCAGATCATGCAGCAGATCCAGCAACCAGTGAGGGTCAGAATACAACAGTGCAGCAGACTGAGAAAAATAACCAGCAAGGACAAAAAATGGCTAGAGAGAATTTAATTGCTCTTGCACCACAGTAGACTCAGGCAAAAAGGCAGCACCAGATGAGCAGCCAGCAGAGACAGCAGGACATCAGTACCTGTATAGGAATCAAGACAGCAAACAGCAGGAGGAAGACAGCAAGTTGTGATTGCAGGAAAAAAAGGAAAATACATTAGCTCAGGAAGATTGCCCTAGCAGAGGACATTGAGGAAAAGGGTAATAGCAAAGCAGAAGCAGGAGGAAAAATCCAGTGGAAAAAAGGACAAGAAAACTGTAATAATTAGATTGTTATGTATTTTGTATTTTGCTGTAAGTCAGGGATGTTTTTTGTATTTTGTATCTGTTTTTTCAGATAAGGGAACCACTGCTTGTAGTGAGTTACCCCTAGGAGAGAAGGGTTGTAAGGAACAAAGGGATGCAGAGGAAGAGGAACCCTACCTAGTAGGTGGCCTTGGGATTGCATTACCTATGGACTGTAATCTGTGTAACATTACAGTAAGCAATAACACAATTTCTGACTTGCACCAAAAAAACATTGGCATCGCGTAAAATCGCCCTTACAAGCCTATCAGAGACCCAATAACCGACCGTAGGGGCCTCCCCTGTCCCCTAGGGGTCTGCCGTGCGATATGGGGCAATGAGTGATGGGTGAGGAAGCGTCGATTTGCACGATAGGACAACTGTATATTCCTTTAGATATACGGGTTGTCTACGAGTTGCGACGCGAACTTCCTCGAGGGTCGATAAGGGTCAGAAGGTTGTGCCAAGGCACATGCAAATGATGCAAAATATTGAACATGTTATTAAATAATTAAGCAAACTTGACTTTCGAGTCTCACCCTCTTAAATAAATCCCCATTGAAGTCGCCACTGTAAGGACCCGGGATTTTTCCATCCATCTGTTTCCACGGAGTACGTCCTTATAGAAAATTTGTAAGCTGGGGGCTTTAGATAAGTTCAAGGGACCATCGAGTTAGAAAAGATTTTGTAAAGACTTGAATTCAATAAAAACCATGAAAGAGGTCACAAATCTGCTATCGGCGTTTTATCGAAGGGACAAACAGAAGGGGCAACTCAATAGCGCAACAAGTGAACTGGTCATGTTTTTAGAAAGACTCCCGCTCATATAGAACATATGAGTACCCAAGAATAATAGGTTCGGGGGTGAAGGTACGAGGTTGGAATGTGTTAGGCACCCAACTCGCCCGTATTATGACGGCCTCTACTAACTCAAGTTTACTTAATAATTTAAAGACATAATTCCCATACAAAATCGGTTTAACAACCTAGACTTAGACTAGTAATTAATTCATCACAAGCATCACAACATTTATTTTTAACCCTTATTTAGACAGGCATTCATTTGGCAAATTGGCAGCACAACGATTATACAGACAATATTTAGGAAGTAATAAAAATGTGCACTAGCATGATATCTACATTATGACTACTAGAAAATAAACAGTTAAGCAATTAATTTAATTTGAGCCGTCAGGAGTTTGAACCTGAACTGTAAGCTATGTTTGACAAAAATAGTAATGACAAGATCTCAATAATAAATTTGGAAGAAAGAGGGAGGAGTTCGGGAGTACTCAACCGAGAATACAGGTTGTCAACTGTAGACTATGTATTTTGAACTGAGGGAGGAGGGTCGTATTTATAGGCGTGGGAAGTAGGGCTGGACAGGTGAAAAGAGCCGAATTTTTGAATTGGGCTGGAAAAAATAATCGGTCCTGAAGCTGAGCCACCGCCGCTAGCGGCCCAGCTCACAGCCGCTAGCGACTCTGGATTAAAATCCAGGGCCGCTGACGGTTGGGATGAGCCAGCTGAATGTCGTCATAATGACGACATCCAGTCTATTTTAATTTTCTGGATGAATTTTGTATTCCGAAAAATATGAAAACACCGTTTTACCCTTGGGCGGTAAAAGACAGTTCTACCCCCGGTCACAACTTGGCGACCGAGAGTCGGAAAAAGGCATAAAAGGTGTCGTTGGAAAGCTCTTAAAGGGGCTTTTGAATGGGACTGGAATAAAGGAGTGATCAAGGAAAAAACCTGAGACCTTATCTTACCTATTAAAGCAAAAATAGCATTCAAGTTTATAAATTACTCCTTTCATCATCGGGTTTTTGCGGAGAAATCTGAAGGTGCTTTTTTGGCATCTACAGTATCATATTTATAATCTCCGATGAAGCGAGAGACCCAAGCATAGAGATTATAGTTCCCTTTTCGTATGCTATATATATGGTGAAATAGCCATTTTCATATGCTTTTGTCCAGAACTGATAACCCTGCAGCATACACACATTCAGGTAAACTGGTAAAACAATGATTTTAGTATCAGTCCTCGCAGTCCCCAAGTTGGAAAGGAGTACAAGAAGGCATGTCATTGTTTATTTCTTTTAAGTATTGATTTACCCATTTTTTAGTTCATGAAGTTTTGTGTGGGGTTCCATTTTAGTGATTTACATGACTGAATTTTTGTACGGATCTTGTTGCTTCATGAATTTAATATAAAAAAAATTTCATGGAAGTACAGTACTATTTTTCTATTCCACTGGCCTTGGTGACGTATTTTTTGTGAACACTAATATATTGATGGTGTTGGGATATGGATATGGTGGTGAGCCACCAAGAGAAATACTTCTCTAATGCTGATTCTACAGGTTTTTAATCTTGATTTACAAACAAGAAGTGTCTATCGAGTTTGTTTTAGTAGTATTACTTTTGGTTCTCTCCGTTTTACAAGTAAGGTCTTCCAAATTCCTGCTCTTTTATCCCCTGACTTTTGTCCTGTTTAGTTTCAAGTTATTAGCTTAGATGATCAACTTTCTTTTGCTCATCAGCCTTTGATCAATTAATTTGGGATGTGTCCTTTAACCTGAGTCCGATTATTTGGGATGCAGATCAAGAAGCATGTCGTCACACATTTACAGAATAGCTAAACCTTCATTAATTATGTGTCCTCGCATTAGTATATTCAATCTAAAGTATCCTTTATCTATAGTAGGTCTTTATTATCCTTTATTTGCATATGGTCCTCCATCTTTCAATGTATCTCCCTTCGATTTTTTTGTCTTTCTACATTCCCCTTAGTCGGTAGTATAATCGATTAGTTGTATTTAATGGTGTTTCACTATCCATCACAAGTATATCAATTAGTACATGTTTCTTCTACTGTTACTAACTGTTACATGGTTTAAAATTGGTTATTCAATTCATCAATTACACTTTTGTAGGTTAGGTGCATTGAGGGTGGCAGCTACTTGAAGATCTAAGACTTGCTCTATTCCACCTCATGCCAAACTTATACATGTTTTTTTTTTATAAACTTTTGCTGTAATATATGTAGGCTTGCCCACTCTTTTTTCGTTCAAAACAATGTATGACATTTTATATCTATATATTATGCTACACTTTTTATCATTGTTTGATCGAATTGGTTGATAGGATATGATGATGTAGAAAGAGAGATCAAAGGAGGTATAGCTAGAGAGATTAGAATTATTTATGAAAGGCACTTTGTGGTACGGTGAGAGTTGAGAGCTCTACTTATAGGTAATTTATAGGAGAGGTAGAAGCTGGAAAAAATTTGTCTACACATTGGCGTTGAAAAGATTGCAATTGCCTTGATGCAATTTTTATCAACGCAATTTTTACATTGGGCCAATTATCTATACATTTCCATGCTATCACCTCCAAAAACAATGTAGCAAACATGTTTACCCTCTAAAGAAGTAGAGGTTATAGATCAAAATGTTTCAAATTTGTTCCCTTTTTTTATATAATTATCAATACCTTTGTTCCGTTACTTCCCCCCATACGTATATAGGGCAAACAATACATTACTATGAAGGGTTAACCTCATTATAAATTTGACTTTGGGTTTATGATGTTCTATCTCATCCCTACAAAATTACTTTGGAAATATATGTTAGCTTTCAACATGAACATGCACTACGAATTTGGCCGTTCTAGAAATAATCAATTTTACAATCTGAACTTTCCTCGTTTTTCTCCGCCTACTAAATAGAAAACAATTTACATAGCTCATCACTCTTGCTATATACCCAACACACGCATTTGCGTGCAATTCAAAATTAGTAATAATAATAATAATAAAGGAGTTTTAACACTAATATAACCACCTAAACTAATCATTATGCTAGTTGCAATTTTCATATTACAATTGTGTTGACAACAAATTTTATAACATGAAAACCATACAATATACTATAAACCACAGGCTTTATAGTTGTCTTTAACATCGTCAGTATCACTTAATATTGATGATAAATATTATATTTATCTTATTTATTTATGACATAAAACAACTATGAATAGAAAAAATAAACAAATCATTTCTTATATTGAAAGTGAAACCAAATTACGTGACTTTTAACTGATGTGATCGAAAATTACTGAGTACAATATTGAAGTATAAATGTGTTAGTAATATAAATATCCATATATATAAGTTATATATATTATTCTTCTGTAATCTTCTGTAATCTTCTAGAGTCTTCTGTAATCTCTTGTAATTTTTTCCTTTTAGGTCTCTCACTCCCTTGTATAAATACTCACATGTATACAAAGAGATCAAGCAATTCCTTTCATACATTTTTACATGGTATCAGATCAACATTTAACTCTAAACCTACCTTCCCAAAATCATAGTCTATTGCTTCAGTCCTGTAGTCATCGTCCAGGCTACTATAATCTCATTATCTTTCATATCTGCTAGCCTGGTCCCGCTAGTTAGTCTCTCTCTTGATTTGTCAACCACTACTACTAGTCCTTGCTAGTCATCCATCTCCACTAGCCAAAAAATAAAAATAAATAAAAATAAAAAAAAACCAAAACCTTTCCTGATTGATCACATCAAACATCAAGGCATTAGACGGACACCGACTTATAGAGTCCATTTGAAGAGATAAGTTTTTGACTAAATTTCTGTCTTTTTGTGGTGTGGTTTCATTAACTTACTACTACCGCATTTTACAGTATCAATTGAAGGAGTTTGTCTTATTTTGGATTGCATCATCCATTATTGTTCACAATTTGTCTATTGATTAGTTATTTGAGCACTTGGGTATGGCTTGGTCAAATGAACAGTTCCAGCGACTTCTTCCAGTACTCCGCGGTAGAAAGGCAAATTTTGTTGGTAAGACAGTATTTGTTCCTAAAAATTCTTCAAGTTGGATAATTGACTCTGGAGCTATAGACCATTTTACTTGTAATCAGTCTGTCTTACGAAATATATCGTCCTTAAATACACATTATTCCTCTGTTTCTTTGCCCAATAGTTCTGTTCTCAGTCCCAAATCTCGTGGTAATATCAATGTCACCCCACAATTAAAAATGTACAATGTTTTTTTCTTATCCGAGTTTAATTGCAATCTCATGTCCGTGAGTAAGCTCACTTCTGAAAATAATTGTGCAGTGTTCTTCTTTCCCACCTTTTGTGTTGTCCAGGACCTAAAATCGAGGACATTAATTGGAGGAGGTAAAATGAAGGATGGGCTCTATCACCTCAAGATGTCATCTCCACATGTCGTTGCTGCTACAGTGAAAGATTCGCCGCAAATATGGCACCAACGCCTAGGTCACTGTTTTGTTAGTCGTTTATCTCTTATTCCTAACCTCTCTCATTTTGTGTTTTAATAGTTTGGAAAATTGTCCTTGTGATGTGTGTCTACGTGCAAAACATGCCAAACTTCATTTCCGTCTTAGCAATAATAAAAGTACAATTCCTTTTGAACTTCTTCATATTGATGTGTGGGGACCTTATCATACAGCTAGTCATTCTGGTGCACACTTATTTTTGACACTTGTGGATGATTATTCTCGAGCTAGTTGGGTGTTTCTTTTAAAAAGAAAATCTGATGTATGTCAATGTTTTGTCCATTTCTATAACATGGTTTTTACTCAATTTGGCCATGTTGTTAAGAAAATTCGAAGTGATAATGCACCCGAAATTATAGAAGGAGTGTTAAAGGTTTTTATCTTGAAAAAGGGATCATAAACCAAACATCTATAGCTGGTACCCCTCAACAAAACGGTGTGGTAGAGCGTAAGCATAGACACTTGTTAGAAGTAGGAAGAGCCCTTCGTTTTCAAGCTGGTTTACCTTTATCTTTTTGGGGGGAGTGTATTCTGACAGCCGCTTACCTTATTAATCACATACCCACACCTCGCTTGAATAGCAAAACACCTTATGAAGTTCTCCACCACCGTCCATCTTCTTACTCTCACCTTCGAGTTTTTGGGTGCCTATGTTATGCTCGTGATCCTCAATGTGTTAAGGATAAGTTTGCACAACGATCTCGTCTTTGTGTGTTTGTTGGATATCATCCTCAGAAAAAAGGTTACAAAATTTACGACTTAGAATCTCGACGTATCTCTGTGTCTAGAGATGTCATATTTTATGAGCATATTTTTTCCATATTTGTCCAAATGCCCCACAAGTCCTCCAGTGTCTTCCACTACATCTCCACCTATTCACAATTAGGGTAAGGGGAGGATGAACCTATAATTGTCGTGCATACTCCTCCCCGTGATCCCAACGAATCAGTGAATGATCCGTCTACTCCTCTGTCAGCTCCAGCGTCGTCATCACCTCCGACTTTGTCGTCCCCTTCCTCATCATCTCCGACCTTGTCGTCCCCTTCCTCATCATCTAGTCCACCACTACATGAACATGTTTCCTTCCCTACTACTAATAGTATAGGTACTGAAGCGGAATCTCAGGTGCCACTTTCACGACCTCAACGTGAGCGACGACCACCAGCACGTCTTAATGATTATATCTATGACATTTCAGGCGATAAGAGCTCGACCTCTCCTGCTTCCAATTGTGTGTCCTCGGGTAAGCCTTATCCCATTTCTTGTCATTTAGCCACTTCTTGTTTCTCCCAAAAATATACTTCTTTTCTTGCAGCCATTACAGCTCATAGAGAACCCAAAAATTAATCAGAAGCGGCGCAACATCCAGGTTGGAGAGAAGCTATGAGAAACGAGAGTCAAGCATTGGAAAATAATCACACATGGGATCTAGTTCACCTTCCTCGTGGTAAGAAAACAATTGGGTCTAGATGGGTGTATTCCATCAAATATAATTCAGATGGGACAATTGAACGTCTTAAGGGTCGAGTCGTTGTTCAAGGTTGCACACAGGTTGAAGGGGTTGATTATAATGAGACTTTTTCTCCGGTTGCCAAACTCACCACTGTGAGATGTCTACTAGCTGTTGCATCTGCTAAAAATTGGGTCCTCCATCAAATGGATGTAAACAATGCGTTTATTCATGGAGATTTCAATGAAGAAATTTACATGCGTCCTCCACCTGGATATCTATCCGAAAATGACAATCGTGTATGTCTACTATGAAAGTCATTGTATGGGTTGAAGCAACCAAGCAGACAGTGGTATCGAAAATTTTCTAGTACCTTACTTCGGTATGGTTTTCGACATTCTCGAGCTGATCATTCTTTATTTATTCGGCGTCATGGATCCGAGCTTATGGCTGTACTTGTTTATGTTGATGATGTTATTATTGCTGGAAATAGTCAGGATGCTTGTGATCGGCTCAAACAATATTTGTCGGGATGTTTTCCTATCAAAGACTTGGGTCCACTTTGATATTTTCTTGGTCTTGAAGTCGCCCGTTCTCCGGAAGGAATATTTGTATGCCAATGTAAGTATGCTTTAAATATTCTAGATTATGCAGGAGTTTTGGGTGTTAAGCCTACAACTTTTCCAATTCAGCAACAACATCGTTTGAATGCCGAAGATGGTGAATTTTACCACGATCCAGCATGCTACAGAAGGCTAGTCGGTCGCTTGATCTATCTCACAATCACTCGACCAGATATTGCATACTCTGTACAGATATTAAGTAAGTTCATGCAAACCCCTCGGCAACCTCATTTTGATGCAGCTATTAGATTGTTACGCTACATTAAGAACACCTCAGGTCAAGGCATCTTTGTCCCTTCTACTAGTGATCTTCAAGTTTATGCTTATTGTGATGCTGATTGGGGAGCTTGTCCAATGACTCGACGGTCTCTTAGTGGATTTTTTGTTCAACTAGGACGTTCTCCTATATCTTGGAAATCAAAGAAACAACTAATTGTGTCTCACTCTTCAGCTGAAGCAGAATATCGTTCTATGGCATTGACTACTACTGAACTCATTTGGTTGAAGGCACTTTTGGATGATCTTACTGTTTCTCATTCGAAGCCTATGTTTCTTTTCTGTGATGATAAATCTGCACTTCATATCATTCAAAATTCCGCTTTTCATGAGCGGACCAAACATGTTGAAATTGATTGTTATTTCATAAGGGAGCAATTTCAGTCAGGAACAATTGTTCCTCGTTATGTTCCTTCACGTTATCAGCTTGCAGATGTCTTCACAAAAGGTCTCGGACATGCTCGATTTCATGAAATAATTGGCAAGTTGGGCATTCTAATCTTCATGTTCCAACTTGAGGGGGAGTGTTAGTAATATAAATATCCATATATTTAAGTCATATATATTATTCTTCTATAATCTTCTGTAATCTTCTAGAGTCTTCTGTAATCTCTTCTAATCTCTTGTAATCTTTTCCTTTTAAGTCTCTCACTCCCTTGTATAAATACTCACATGTATCAATACATGGAGATCAAGCAATTCCTTTCATACATTTTTACAAAATGACAGCCTGTCGAGAGTCGAGACTCTTGGATTGTCTCATATTTAAAGTACAAAAGTAATTAAGGAAGGATTAAGACAAGAAATGTTCTAGAGACACTATACACATTGGACTTGTCTAACTCTCGATAATGTATCAATCATCATTATCGCGACCCGGCGTGATTTGGATAAACTCGATACTCGAATACACCCATTTTTCATATAGACCCGACCAAATCAAAAAATACCCAACCACATGTGATCATCCTAGCGAAATGAACCCGAATCGAATCTACACGAAATACAAATGTATTCAACAGATAATGATTTAGCATCCAAAATCAACAAAGGTTATGTAGGCCCTTAACGTTCCACTATTTAGCTACGTAGACCATCGATGTTAAAATTGGGCTATATAGTCCATCAACGTTTTGTTGTTAGCCTATGTGAAACATTGGCCACCGGAAAGTGACACTTACACACAAATGCATCACTCCGTGTGAGAGACACGTGACCAAACACTCACGAACAAAACTCTTTTTTGGTTATCAATTCCTAGATCTCTTTTTTCCCCACTATGTTCCTTGATCGTCGTAGAAATTATGTTGACTTCGGTGAAGTTGGTAGCAGTGAAATTATGGCTAATGTTAGATTTGGTGGAGTTAGCATTGTTGATTAGGGATAGTAATCAAGTCCGAATCCGATTCGTTTATACCAAAAAAATCTGAATCAAATCCGAATTAAAAAATCTAAGTCCGAATCCTATTAGCAAACTCTGAATCCGAATTGGATTCGGATGTTGTGTGAAATCCGCCAAAATCCAATTTACCTCCGAATCCGATCCGAATATCAGATTATTTTTAATATTTTTTTAAAAAAGAGCACTACATCCTTAATATATGTGAATTAAGTATATATATGTTCACCTTTATTTGTATCTTAAATCCATAATATATTTACCATATTTATTTTTGTTGAATTAGCAATTAGCTATTTGAGATATCTTATATATGTTCACATTTAAATAAAAAAATTGGAAATAAATCGAGTAGACATATTGGATCTGGATCGGATTCAGAGGTTACAGATTCCAAATAGTTTCAGATTCGATCCTCCCTAATCGGAGGTTATTCGGATTCGGAGGTGATTTTAGAATCCGTTTAGTATTCGGAGCGGATTCGGATTTAGCATAATCCGCTCCGAATCCGATCCATTGCCATCCCTATTGTTGATGGAGGTGAAGGTACACAATGACAGTGTTCTTTTAGGTGGCGTTTACTTGTAAACAATGATGATTACAATGTAATCCATCATGTTATAGGGTAAATATGGGTAGAAAAGGAAGGAGGGGGAGGAGAAAAATGAGATTTGGGAGATTGATTGCATTATCCAATGTAATCATCTTTACATGGTCTAAAGTAGTACAATTGTAATTACAATGGATGTCGTAATCAAATTCACTTTTTCTATGTTTCTCCTCCCCCTCCTTCCTTTTCCAATCCACATTTACCCTATAAAATAGTGCATTACATTGTAATCACCGTTACAATCAAGTAAACAAGCCCTTAGTTTTAATTTTATTTATCATCATAGAAAATAAAAAAAGAGAACACAGGGAAAAGGAAAGGATTCTGAGAAGGAGAAACAGAAGCTATGAAAGAAAAAGAAAACATATAAGGAGATAATGTTAGTAGATTTCTTAATACAATGCATAAAGAGGTGGAGAGTGCTAACTTCAAGCAAGCCCTCTTCCTTTAAGCAGGAGCTTACAGGTTTGTCATTCCTCCAGACTATATTCTACATATTGCATGATAAACAATGCTAAGTCGATGGTGAAGAGGTAGCGAATCAACAAACAAAAAGAAAACATAAGAGTGATGACTGATGAGGAACGTTTTTACATAAGCCATCGGGTTCTAATTTTTAGGTCTAAGCTCAACAACTATTAACAGAAAATAAAAGATCAAGCTCAGCAACAACACTAGCGGAACTTCAGAGGGAGGAGACGTATGAAATTTTTTTTTTGGTTTTTTTTTTTTGCCTTATTAATGGTTTCGCATCAGATTATTGGCAAAATGTAAAGCATTTGTTTTGAGGAAACAATTTTGAACGCTGATTAACTGGTATTTTATTTATTTTATTTGGATCCTATGAGAGTTTTAATTAGATGAATGTAAAGAGTTGATTTGAAAACATTAATATTTACAGGCATTTTCTTCGGCCACTTGCTTTCGTCAGAGTATGTACGCCACACTCTTATTTCCGATGCCAATGGCTTCCGTGATTCAAAATTAGAATGTCGATGGCCTATGTAATCAATTTTCAACGTTGATGATCTACGCAGCCAAAAGTGAATCGTTAAGGGCCTACATGACCTTTGTTGTATCCAAAATAATTGAAAACTTTTAACTAAACATACCTGAAATCATTGTTATTTTGAAATTCTTCACATAAAATTGATAATTTCATTTTATTTCTAATTATATAGGCTCTGAATCGTGAATTAAATCTGACTTAATATAACCCAAATATCAGGCTAATTCATAACTCGATATACACATAATAATATAAACTGATCCAACTCGATCCGAATACTCGTGTAACTTGAACTAAAATGATTTGACCCAAACCCAACTAAATCAGTCCGAATACCACCTCTACTTATTGGTATTTAGTATCACAATCCTAAATCACGTCCCTAACAATAAAGCTCAATCACAATAGTTAAATTGCTTTGCCTTTAGTTACAACACCATCCTAGGAAAGGAGCAAATCATCCAAAATTTGCCCTACGCGTCACAGGCTGTGACAAATAAAATGTCACATGTGCCGACGTGGCAGAGAATGGGCGTGTGCCCCAAAAAGCCAACGATGAAAATGAAAAAAAAATAAAAATGGAAAAAGCCATGTGAACTGAGCCAATGTAAGGGGGAAAAGAACCCAAGTCCCTAATCCTCCAAAAGAAATGATTGTCTCTCCACTGCCTTCACCCTCGTTTCTCTCTCCTCACCAAATCCACCGCCGGTTTCTTTCTCCTCTCGGACTCCAAGCCTGCTCCACTCCTCTCTCTTTCCCCAAACCGACCATTTACGATTCACTTCTCCAATTATGGACTGTAAGAAGAAGAAAGCAACTGGGTTCAGACCCAAACTCGAGAAAGAGTACAGAATGGGACTGAGGAGAGCGTTATTTTTCTCAGGTACCTATCTGTCGGCGTTTCATGGTTGTGACTTGTAAAATAATCAATTTCGCTTCTTTTTTATTGTTTTTTTTATCGTTTTTCGAAATTAGATGTCAATTTGATTAGGGGATCTTTTTTGTTAGGTGGGTTTCTGTTTTGGTACAAGCAAATTATTTATTGAGTTGAATCTGTATATGGTGATACAATTTTAGGGAGTGGGTTTTGTTGTACGTGGCCTAGCTACGAGAACTTGATAAGCCATTGGGTTTGGGTCAGAACCTTGGTGGTGGAGTTGTTATCTCTTTTAGCATGATTCAATTTGTTTTGAATCTTATGCACTCCAACTGTTTGCTTTTTTGCCTCAATGCTTTGACATTTGGAATTTAGTTGGCCTTTTTCTTTTTGTTGTTGTTAGGTCAATTCAGGCAGTACACAGGGGTGGGAATGCAGCAAAATATGGGCTTAAGTTAGGGGATCAGGTGCTTCATACTAGAAGTTTCTTTGGTCATGAACTTTGGCCTGCAAATAAGCTGCCTAGCCAGATTCTGTATACTTTGTTGTCAGCAGTTATTCTTCATTAGATGTTCGAATACTCCATAATTATTTGGCTATTATGTTTTCATTGTTATATTATGGCTATATTAGTCTTGCATTTGATGTTGAAGTATCTGAATCATTATTATACTCCCTACATTTTGATGAAGGTTTGAGAAGGCAACTTGTGAATTTAGGTGACCTGAGAGAAAATGTATTTGTGAAAATAGATGCACAAGTCGTATATAGGTGCTATATTTAGTTTTTTGTTTTAAAAAAGGGAGGGTAAACTTAATCTTCTAAGTTCTGGAGAACAGGATAGATTGGACAAGGGCAAGCCATCAATTGTTGTCCCTGCAATGTCTCGGAGGGATATTCATATATTCAAAGTAGGCTCATTTAATTTTAACTGTAGTTCTGTGAAGTTTCAATTCATATTGTTTATAATCTGACCTTTTGGTTAATGAGTTTATTTTAAATGCTCAGGAAAATGATATGGGAAACAAATTGGCCTATGTTCTGAGTATGAAATGATTCTGCCAAAGGTGCAGAGTATGAAAGCTCAACAACGTAGAATAACATTAAGAGTGCGTTTGGATACTAATATTTGATTTAAATTTGATGAATTCGATTCTAAAATTTGAAATTTTGCAATTCAAATTCAATTCAGTTGTTTGGGAAAACAAGGAATTTCAATTCACAAATTTAAAATCTGAATTTCTTGTTTGGGTAAATATGCAATTTCAATTTCAAAATTTGAAATTCAACCAATGTTTAGCAAAATATGCTCTTTCATTTGCTGAATTTGCACATAAATTAATGAAAAAACACAATTGAAATATCATTTCCATTGATATTTGTACATACAATCATGATTCAAGCT
This sequence comes from Tetragonia tetragonoides, assembly GCA_038025085.1. Lineage (NCBI taxonomy): Eukaryota > Viridiplantae > Streptophyta > Magnoliopsida > Caryophyllales > Aizoaceae > Tetragonia > Tetragonia tetragonoides. The sequence goes on from CM076140.1 coordinate 33,940,199, forward strand.
ATGAATCACAATGGAAATTTCAGGAAAATTCTCCGATAATGCAATTAAAAAAACCCTAGATATCCCTAACTCATCAGAATTGTTATTACTACCATACGCATTGTTCAAAACAGATACAACAATCTCACCGAAAAACTCAGCAACCTCGGTCGCAAACTCGGGTGATAATTCCGTCGCTTTAACGACATATTTGAAGAACTCAGCGTAGAAATTGGAAATAGCATCAATGGCGAAAGATTGTGGCCAGAATGATAGTTGAAACGACGTCGTAATTGATCGAAGAAAGTTGAGGATCGTGGTTTGAGGACGATAATCAAGAGATTCAGAGCATTGAGAGAGAAACCTAGCAATGGCGAGAATCGCATTGAGCTGAGATCGCGAAATTCTTGGAGATCCAGCGTTGAAAAACTCTGGCGAAGGACAACGGGAACAAATACATATGATTTTTTCGTTGAATTGCGTAGGGTTTTTGGAAATCAAATTGCATAGCTTGAGGAGAGAGAGAGGGGAGGGAAAGAGTGGTGGAGAGAGAGAGGACTTCACTAGTTTGAGGAGAGAGAGAGGAGTTCACTGGTTTGAGGAGAGAGAAAGAGGAGAGAGAGAGGAGTTCACTGGTTTGAGGAGAGAGAAAGAGGAGAGAGACGTGGTTAAGGAGAGAGACGTGGTTGAGGAGAGAGAAAGAGGAAAAGTGGGTTTCTGAGGTGGGTTGAATTTCAATTTGATAGTTTTTTGCTGTATATTTGAAATATAAGGTTCAAAGGCTTATCCAAATTACCCAAAATTTGGCCCAAATACAAATGTGAAATATTTTGGGTAGCCAAACACCTGATTTGGGCCAAATGGGAGATTTGAAATCAAATAGTCATATCCAAACAGGCCATAAGGTAATTGTTCTGAACACTTCACTCTTTCTTTGAATCTTTAAGACATACACTCGACGTTCTATTTTAAGTTTTTGAAATTATGAGGTGAAATTGTGAAGTACGGGTTAGATCCTTTATCTATGGGTGTGTCCTTATAGAATTGCAGGTTTGAGTAAGATTTGCATACTATTTGCTCAAATATCATGCCTACCCGAAGCCTCGTATGACACCAACATTTAATTGACAATGATTTGTGTCATGGCTGCCAACAGGAGAGTGAGACAACTTTTCAGATGGTGTTTGATTGCATGCCCTTCAAGCAAGAAAATCTGGGAGCTGAGTCCTTGTGGTGCTGCACTTGACATAGAAGGAATGGAGCCCTTTAGGGAGTTGCTCGGTAAATGGACGGAGTTATTGGATGAGAATCTGTGGAGATTGGCGTGCTTTGTAGCTTCTATTTTGTAGAGTTAAGTCATAAGTAGCGTGAGAAGTATATTTAGCGTATTGTGGATTATGTGGCTTTTGTACAAAATAGTGTGGGGATTGACGTGTTTTGTATCGTCCATTTTGTAGAGTTAAGTCATAAGTAGCATGGAAGAAGTATATTTAGTTATGTGATTTTTGTACAAACTAGACGGTAAATTCAGGTCTTGATTGCATTAGTGCGAGATGGATTGTAATATCTAAATCTTTGTTCTATTATTTTGGTAATTAAATCTTTGCTCTTGAACAGAGATACAATTTGTTCAACAATGGACGAATTTGTTTCCATTATAATTACCTAGCGGAAGAGTCACGTGCATGCGAAGTGATTTACAATCTTTGCTATAAAAGAATATTAAGGTTGTGGTAAAACAATATTAGGTTGTCGTAAAATATAGCAACTTCTCTTTTATTGGAAAATATAGTAATTTAAGAAAGCAATTAAGTAAAATATACTTTTTTTTTAAGATATCACAAATGCACATAACAATCCAAATTTTATCACTTGCAATTATTGTTCGGGAAATTGACTAATCACGAAAAATTGATTCATCAAACTTATGACAAATTTGTTTTCCATTATTATTACTTACGATGTAGTCACGTCCTGAGTAATTAATGATCGTTATACTAAAATAATATTAAGATTGCACTAAAATTTCTTTTTTATAAAGAAAATATAGCGATTTAAGAATCAATTTAGTAAAAGATATTTTTTAGGATATGACAAAGTACATAACCCTATACTATAGTCCTTAATATTCTGTTTTACTGATAAAATCTTACTGTAAAAAGATTATTTTTACAAGTATTTTTATTAATTTCCAAGCATTTTTAATCTCTTACTTCCATGTGAAAAATTGACATGTTTTTTTTTTTCTTCTTTTTTGTAAGAATTCTTTCATATCATTTATGTCTCATCGCCTAGACTAAAAAACTTTCATGTTATTCTCTAATTGAAATAATAATAATCTTCATGAATTTGTAGTCTTATATAGGTTGTAGGTACATACGTATAGGTAGACATTAACTTGTCAAAGAGCCAGTAAAGTTTCCAACTTTGTAGCAGTTTTGTTTAAGAGAAAGTAATTGTCGAATAATACTAATGTATTTACAGGTTATTTGTACTCACAGTAAAGTTTGTCATAATAGAGTGAACTTATGGTATAAATCGTTTTGAAAGTACTTTTGCAGTGCAACATAATTTTATGGTAGAACAACTTATCAAGGATACACAAGTTTTGTGTGACTAGAAAACCTAGTATATACTAGAAGTCTAGAACCTTTCTTCACATATTAACAGTAAAGTTTGTAACGATATAGTGACATTCTCACATAAACAGTTTCAAAAGTCGTTTTTGTAAAATATGTCAAACTAGAATGTCATGATTTAATGGATGAGTACAATATTACTTCAACTTCTTCTTCAAAGGTTATACCACAATATTATAAGTAATTGAGGATATACTTTCTTCTCTTTCTTGCCTATCTTTCACATCATTTGAATAAGAATAATTCTTATTTTTTCTTGAACAGATAAGAATAATTCTTCATGTATCTATAATAAATGTTTTAACTCCCTCAAAAAAAAATTGTTTTTAACAATGAAGTGAAGTTATGACATGAATAGATTTTATTAAAAGTACTATTATATTGTAGATTGTTTGTTTTTCCCTTTGATGTATCTAGTACTGCCTCCTATCTAGTATTGTTTTGACTCACTAAGTTAACTTTAAAATCTTGACTCACATATTTTTATTTCATGGATCAAGCTAAGGTGAAGAGTTAGTTATAATGCAGCTAAAGACTTTAAAGTGTTGAAATTGCATTTTCAAAATCCCAATTAAACAGATGCTAATATTGGTGATTTGTTGATAGGAATTAGTTATTTCAACTGTTGATTACTATATATAACTACTACTTCTAAAGTTTGAGCATGTATATTAATCAACATCCTAGGTGTATGGGATTCGAATCCACACATACGTGTAATTACAGTACATTGGTGCTCTTGATTTATTTTTTTTAACAATGAAGTGAAGTTATGACATCAATAGATTTTATTAAAAGTACTATTATATTGTAGATTGTTTGTTTTTCCCTTTGATGTATCTAGTACTGCCTCCTATCTAGTATTGTTTTGACTCACTAAGTTAACTTTAAAATCTTGACTCACATATTTTTATTTCATGGATCAAGCTAAGGTGAAGAGTTAGTTATAATGCAGCTAAAGATTTTAAAGTGTTGCAATTGCATTTTCAAAATCCCAATTGAACAGATGCTACTATTGGTGATTTGTTGATAGGAATTAGTTATTTCAACTGTTGATTACTATATATAACTACTACTTCTAAAGTTTGAGCATGTATATTAATCAACATCCTAGGTGTATGGGATTCGAACCCACACATACGTGTGATTACATTATATCAAAATTATACGTACTTTTGTTGTCTTATAGGTACATATATCTAGATAGACAATGAAATTATCAGATAGCTAGTAAAGTTTTTGATTTTGTAGTAATTTTGTTGATAGAAGCAATTGTCAAATCATAGTAAGGTATCTCCAATTTTCTTGCAGTAAAGTTTGCAGTAATGAAGTGACATTATAGCATGAACAGTTTGAAATTACTATTGCGTTGCGAAATAATACCATCGTAGAGTAGCTCTTTAAGGATACCCGTAAGAGTATTAAATGTAGCAATAATTTGGATGATACATGTAAAATTATTTGTTTTGCACTAAGATTTCATCCATCAAAACATGATGTTTGGGTATAGAGTTAAGGATACGAAAGAGTATGAGATTTTGTGTGTAAGGAATAATACATATATGGTATGAAAAAAAATAAATCAAAAACATCATCTCTTCTAAACGAATTAAGAAAATAAAATGTAACGATAACTTACAGCGATATGTGTACCAGTATGCGTTTTACAGTAAGATTTTATCTATCAAAATAGGATATTAGGATATTGAGTTAAGAGTATGAGGTTTTTGATTTCTTATGACGGTTTGATAGACAAAATTGCACGATGACAAAATTGCACGATCAAGGTTTTGTTTGATTCAACTTAATTTTACTTAAATTCAGCCCAGTTCAGTTCAGTTTAATTCAGTACAGTTCATATGTAACTTTATCACTAAGATAACTTTTTATTCCGATATAAATTAATGATAATAACTATGTTATCGAAGATCTCAAAGCATACTTTCAAATGAGTCTAATATTGTATATGTTTGGACGAATTTTAAATGATTAATGGTCAAGTAAAAAAAAAATCAATTTAGTTCACTTCAATTCAGTTCATTTCAGTTCAGTTTCGTTAAGTTTTTTCCAAGTTTAAATCATGACTTTGATACTTAAAGCATGTGATAATCTTTCAACGACCTTACTTTTCCAACCAACTTGTTGTCTTGTAGGTACATATGTTTAGGTAGACGGTGAACTTAACAGAAAGTCAGTAAAGTTTTCGATATTTTAATATTGTTAAGTGATGCGTAAACTAGCTCGTTAAAATCTCTCACTTATATTGAGTCTCTCAAGAACAAAACTTGCGAAATTAAAAGGGATAAATTGGACCTCACCACAAATGAATCCTAAAGGTAAAACCACCAGATTCAATTGATAAAGGAGCCACTCAAACTCACCACTCAAGTTATAAAGGCAAAGCCACCAAACAAGAGATAAAGGGTTTAAGATTTCAGAAATAGAGGCGGCACTCTATCAGTTTTTCTCATTCACATAATCTGAGTATTACATTCGATTTCATTACATATTTATAGGCTCAAACATGCAACAAACCCTAATGGAATACTCTAGAAAGAATCCTTGATGTCCTCATGAGAAAAGGCCTCAAAAAGTGATCCTAAAACTGTTTGGTACTCAGTTGTAATTCTAGCGACCAAAGGGTCCCCAATAGTACAAATTGGAGCGTGCCCTTTGTATTGCTGGTCATTAATGCGCCTTGGCTCCTCTTGAGCTGGTAGATGTCATTATCACTTGATCCCCAAGGCATAAAACAAACCCAAAAGGAGCAGGTTACTAGGATCAATGACATGGCACCTAATTCCCACCCGTTAGCTGCACTAATGTTGATTAACGTCTACTTGTACGGAATTAAAAGACTAATTATATTAATCTAAATTATTGAAAGCATTTAAATGATAATCCTGATATTTTAGGTGTCCCTAATGAGTAGAGTACACCTCCTATTGTGTGCCTTGGTGCCAAACAAGCTTGCAATCTGAGATAGAGAAGGGATGCTCGCCCATAGCATGGTCAAGCTTGTTCTTGGAGCAGCAGCTTGCTCAATTGATTTCGTATCATTCTCTCCTTCTTTTTTGGGACTTGACCTCAAGTCCTCAAGGTAGTCATCAGCAAGATAAGGACTTAAATCACCCACATTGAACGTGGTAGAAACAGATGAGTCTCCTGGAATTTCAATTTTGTACGCGCTTTCCCCAATCTTTTCCAGCACCTCAAATGGACCATAAGCTCTTGGCATCAACTTGTTCTTCCTCTTTGAAGGGAACCTCTCCTTCCTTAAATGAAGCCAAACCAAGTCACCAGGTTCAAAAGATGGTTGTTTTCTGGTTTTGTTGGCTTTTGCTTTGTACGTTGCGTTTGCCTTCTCAATTTGAGAATTTACTTGTTCATGGATCTTTTTGACTTCCTTGGCTTTCTTCTCAGCATCTACACTCACTCTAGCCTCAATGGATAAAGGGATGAGGTCAAGAGGCGTGAGAGGATTCACACCATAACATATCTCAAAAGGAGTCCTCCCGGTTGTGTAACTAGGCGCCCTATTGAATGCAAATTCAGCATGGCACAACTTCTCATCCCAATCCTTCAATGTCTTCTTTATCATGCTCCTCAAAAGGGAACCAATAGTCCTATTTGTGACTTCGGTTTGCCCATCCATTTGAGGATGGTGAGAGGTACTAAACAACAACCTAGTTCCAAACAAATGCCAAAGTGTTTTCCAGAAATAGCTCAAAAACTTTGTGTCCCTATCTGATACTATGCTCCTTGGAACACCATGCAAACGCACAATCTCTCTAAAGTAGAGATTAGCAATGATAACAGCATCATGAGTTTTGTTGCAAGGCACAAAATGTGCCATTTTTGAGAAACGGTCTACAACAACCATAATTGAATCTTTGCCCCTTTGAGTTCTTGGAAGTGCCACAATAAAATCCATACTCAAATCCTCCCAAGGCTGATTAGGGACAGGAAGTGGAGTGTACAAACCCTTGTGGAAGTGAGCTTTTGCTTGGTGGCATGTTGCGCACCTTGCAATAACAGTTTGCACATCCTTCAACATGTAAGGCCAATAAAAGTGCTCTAGGAGGATGTCATAGGTCTTGTCAATGCCAAAGTGACCAGCTAATCCTCCACCATGAGCCTCCCTAATGAGTAGATCCCTCACGGATCCCTTGGGAATACAAAGCTTATTGTTCTTGAAAAGAAACCCATATTGAATAGAAAAGGGGCCAGAAGACAATTGAGCATCTTCCTTGAAGTACGAGGAAAAATCTTCATCATCCTTGTATAGCTCCTTAAGAAAAGAAAACCCAAGGACTCTAGCTTCCAAGATGGAGAGCATAGAGTAGCGCCTAGACAAGGCATCAGCAACAATGTTTTTACTCCCCTCTTTGTGTTTGGACACAAAGGAATAAGCTTGAAGAAATTCAAACCACTTTGCATGCCTAGGATTGAGCTTGTGCTGTCCATTAATGTACTTCAAAGCCTCATGATCAGAATACAACACAAATTTCTTGGGCTTGAGGTAATGAGACCAATGCGTGATTGCTCGAATCAAAGCATAAAACTCTTTGTCATAGGTGCTGTAATTGAGCCTAGAACCACTCAATTTCTCACTAAAGAAAGCTAAAGGCTTCCCTTTCTGAATCAAAACTGCCCCAATGCCAACACCACTTGCATCACACTCCAATTCAAATAGATCATCAAAATCTGGCAATCCGAGAATAGGGGTTGCACTAAGCTTATTTTTGAGCAATTCAAATGCCTCAATTGCTGCCTTGGTCCATTGAAAAGAACCTTTCTTCATACAATCAGTAATAGGAGCCAATAAGGAAGAGAAAATCCTTATAAAACGCCTATAAAACGAAGCCAACCCATGAAATGAAAGCTTCTCACCTCCGTGAGTGTCTTAGATTCTGGCCATGACTTGATTGCCTCAACCTTTGATGGATCCATTGAAATCCCATCTCTTGAAACCACATAGCCCAAGAATACAACCTCATGTGTCAAGAATTCACATTTCTCGAGTTTCCCATACAACTTATGCTCCCTAAAAACAGAAAATACTTCTTTCAAGTGTAATAAGTGCTCATCTTCTGTTTTAGAGTAAATCAGAATATCATCAAAGTAAACCACCACAAACCTCCCTATATAAGGCATTAATACCTCATTCATGAGCCTCATGAAGGTACTTGGAGCATTTGACAGCCCAAAGGGCATCACTTTCCACTCAAACAGCCCACCTTTCGTTTTAAATGTTGTTTTCCACTCATCTCCGTCCCTCATTCTAATTTGATGATAACCACTTCTCAAATCAATCTTGGAAAACACACAAGCACCATGTAATTCATCAAGCATATCATCAAGTCTTGGAATGGGATATCTATACTTAATAGTAATGTTGTTGATAACCCTACTATCAACACACATTCTCATTGTTCCATCCTTCTTGGGCACCAAAAGAGCTGGTACCGAGCATGGACTCATGCTAGGTTTGACATAACCCCTAGCCACAAGCTCATCTACTTGCCTTTGCAACTCCTTTGCTTCACTAGGTGAGCATCTATAGGCTGCTTTATTGGGTAAAACAGCCCCTGGAACAAGATCTATTTGATGCTCAATACCCCTAATTGGAGGCAAGCCCGGCGGTAGGTCACTAGGAAACACGTCCCCAAACTCTTCAAGCAAAGGTCTCACAAGCATGGGCACCTCACATTCAACATCTATATTGTTCTCTTCAACAACCAGAATAGAAAACACACAAACACCTTTGTCTAATTCATGCACAAATCCCTTTTCTCCCAAGTAAACACCATTTCCAGATTTACTCTCATTTCTAATTGGTTCATTAGGTGGTAATGAAGCAAGAGTAATTTTCTTCCCATTCATGAACAATAAATATGTGTTAGCAAAACCATGATGAAACACCTTTCTATCATATAACCAGGGTCTACCAAACAAGATATGACATGCATCCATTGGTATCACATCACAAACAACATCATCTCTATATGAATTGCCAATAGAAAATGGAATTGAGACTTGACGGGTTACCTTTACCTCATTTCCTTTGTTGAGCCATTGAAGCTTGTAGGGACTTGGGTGCTTTGAGGTGGTCAAATTAAGTTTCTCCACCATGGTGGTAGATGCTGCATTTGCACAACTCCCACTATCTATGATCATGGTGCACACTTTTCCCAAAATCGTGCATCGTGAGTGAAAAATGTTCACGCGTTGGGATGGTTCTCTAGGGCCTTCATTGGAGTGCAAAGCTCTTCTCATGACTAACAACTCACCATTATCAGCAATAATGATCTCCCCATCTTGAACTTGAGGTGACTCCTCATATTTCTCTTCTTCAGACTCAATTTCATCCAGAATCTCTTCAAACGTTGTCAATGCACGTTTGTTCCCACATTCAGCTTGGAAATGCCCATAGCCATGGCATTTGAAACACCTTTTCTCTTTGTTGAACCTAGATGGTTCCTTGATAGTCTCTTTGCCCTTCTCAACTTTAGGATTAGGCTCATTTCTGGTTCCACTTGTACTTCACTTGAAAAAGTTAGACACGGGTCTAACAAATGGTTTAGGAGTGATTTTCTTGCTCTTCTCTTGCTTTGCAACCATCAAAGCCAGCTTCATAGTGTCTTGGGGAGTCCATCTTGGTTGTAATTCAACCCTCTCTCTAATGTTAGGGTTTAGGCCGTGAATAACCTAGCAATTGTGTGCTCTTGAGCCTCCCTCACTTCAGTTCTCATGAGAAGTTTCTCAAACTCTCTCACGTATTCATTGACATCCTTAGACCCTTGTGTGAGTTGAGTGAGCTGTAGATACAAGTCTTGCTTGTAAGAATCAGGAACAAAGCATTTTTGCATCAAAGACTTCAACTTGGTCCAAGTTTTAATCTTGCCTTTGCCATCTCTTACACATTGGTGTTGTGTGTTCTCTAGCCACAATGAAGCATACTTCTTCAACTTAATGGATGCAAACTTGTATGATTTGCTGTCATCATAGCCCTTAGCCTCAAAATACCTCTCCATATTGTGAATCCAATCAAAGAAATCACTAGGGTCCATGCCACCTTCAAAATCAGAAGACTCAAGCTTAAGGTCTCTCATGTCGTCCCATGGTTCACCTCCTCTTCTTCCCCTTGGACTAGGAGAATAAGATTCTTCACTAGGATCACTTGGAGGTGGAGTACCTCCATCATCATCACCACGTCCTCCACGACGTCCCCTATGTCTCCTCCTACCTTCTCCTTGTAGGAGATCACGAATACCTTGTAATTGCTGTTCGAGAGCATACATTCTACCCTCAAATTGGGCTTGCTCAAGAGTCATGTTTCGTGGAACTTCTCCGGCCATTTTGTAGCTTGGTTCTTTCTGGTAGTGAATGTGTTTGGCTTAAAAGGGTTTATTTTGTAGTAGGCTAAGACAGAATAAGAAGATAATTGTGTTTAGTGAGGCTAAATCACAAACGCAACCTTTAGATCCAATATACTCAACGTGAGTGTTAGAGGAGTTAAGGTGTAATTCTAACCTTAATAGACAAAGAGAGAGAGAGAGAGATATATAGATAAGAAAAGAAGGGATTAAGACAGAAAAGAAGCCCCAACAATATCCACACAAAAATCAAACCACAATCAACCAGAATCAATCCAACAAAATCAGTATTGCCCAGTTCTTGTCCGTACACAACGTATGCATTCAACACAAATTATGACAGCCAAAACCACGAAAAAATCAAATGTCCACAAAGAGAGAAGTGTATATCTATACCTTAGAAAGCCAACCAAGAAGAAAAGACACAATATTTATCACTAGAACTCCAGATACAAGCATTTTTGCAAAACAGCTCCCAGACGCCGTCCTGCGAGAGCAGCAAAACGTTTGAGCTTGAATGGAGGACCAAAACTCAATCTTTTTCGTTGATTCAACTTGGAGAAGAAAGATAACTTCCTAAAGTTTCAGAATACCAAATCAAACGAGCTAAAAAACCAAAGATCTGATACCACTTTGATGAGTAAACTAGCTCGTTAAAATCTCTCACTTATATTGAGTCTCTCAAGAACAAAACTTGCGAAATTAAAAGGGAATAAATTGGACCTCACCACAAATGAATCCTAAAGGTAAAATCACCAGATTCAATTGATAAAAGGGCCACTCAAACTCACCACTCAAGTTATAAAGGCAAAGCCACCAAACAAGAGATAAAGGGTTTAAGATTTCAGAAATAGAGGCGGCACTCTATCAGTTTTTCTCATTCACATAATTTGAGTATTACATTCGATTTCATTACATATTTATAGGCTCAAACATGCAACAAACCCTAATGGAATACTCTAGAAAGAATCCTTGTTGTCCTCATGAGAGAAGGCCTCAAAAAGTGGTCCTAAAACTGTTTGGTACTCAGCTGTAATTCTAGCGACCAAATGGTTCCCAATAGTACAAATTGGAGCGTGCCCTTCGTACTGCTGGTCATTAATGCGCCTTGGCTCCTCTTGAGCTGGTAGATGTCATTATCACTTGATCCCCAAGGCATAAAACAAACCCAAAAGGAGCAGGTTACTAGGATCAATGACATGGCACCTAATTCCCACCCGTTAGCTGCACTAATGTTGATTAACGTCTACTTGTACGGAATTAAAAGACTAATTATATTAATCTAAATTATTGAAAGCATTTAAATGATAACCCTGATGTTTTAGGTGTCCCCAATGCGTAGAGTACACCCCCCATTGTGTGCCTTGGTGCCAAACAAGCTTGCAATCTGAGATAGAGAAGGGATGCTCGCCCATAGCATGGTCAAGCTTGTTCTTGAAGCAGCAGCTTGCTCAATTGATTTCGTATCATTAAAAGAAAGAAATTGGGAGATAATAGCAAGACATCTCTATTTTGATATCTCTAATCTAACCATGGTAAGCAACAGAGGTATATATGTTTAGGTAGACAGTGAACTTAACAGAGAACCAGTAAAGTTTTCTATATTTTAATATTGTTAAGAGAAAGCAATTGTGAGATAATAGCAAGGCATCTCTATTCTAATATCTCTAATCTAACCATGGTAAGCAACAGAATTACATTCAGAGTCAAATAAGCATGAGCAGATAATTCAGTAGAACTATGTTACCAAAAAAATGTTTCAATGACTTTACCACGCGCAGAATTAATGCAAGCTATGTTACATTATCTATTAACATTATCTAGTAACATTTTGACTTGAGCGGTCTGAAAAGGACTACTGTAATTTGATGTCTCAATTTTCATGTATTTGTAGTAATGTTTGCAAGAATGGAGTAATACTATTACTGTATTATATGAATGAGTTTTAGGATAATTTTTAGGGCAATTTGGCCAAAATCCCCAAGAATTTTAGACATTTTGACGAGAACACCCAAAAACACATCAACTTTGACAAGTACCCCTAAATTAAATTTAAAAGCCGTGGTTTTCCCCCCCAACCTTTACTTTTCGGGCATTTTAAAAAATTTTAACCCTCTTTTACCCTCATATGCAGAGCACGTGTTCATTAATGGGAATTCACTCTTTATTTTTTCTTTTTTATTACCCCCTACCCACCCCTCTAACATTTACTTCCCCCCCAACCATTTAATTACCCATCCCCTCAACCACATTAAATTCTTTTCCATTTTCCCTCCTAATTACTTACCCATCCATCTCCTCTCCTCTGACACTCTCTCACCTTCTCAATTTTATTTCGCCATTTCACTTTTCTCTCATCACCTTCTCTCTCACCATCTCCCTTTCTCTCTCACCATCTTCTCTCTCCTGATGTCACCATATTCTCTGTGCTGAAACAACAACACAAAGCTTGAAGGGACCACATTGTGCAACTAGGACTAGAATCTTACAGCTAGACGAAGCTTTCAACGCAAAAAATAAAGGTAAAAAAGCTTCCCCAAACTTAAAAATGGTACTTTCTATTTGTGTATGTTTAGGAATGTGTTTAATTAGGTAAATTTATAGTTTATTGCGAAAATAAAAGCTCAAAAACCTTAAAAAATGGCACTTTATGGTTGTTTATTGTTGTTTAAGTCTTCGATTGTGGTTGTTTAACTGAACCCTAATTTTATAATGGCTTTGAAGTTGACAATGAAAGGTTAAGAAAGCTTAGAAAAGTTTAAAAACCGAAGGGTTTATGGTTGTTTAAGTGTTTGGGTGATGTGCTTGATTTTTTAATAAATGGACCCTAATTTTATAATGTTAGATGAATCTTTGTGGTCTGTCCTTTTGATTAATTAATTGTATTAGTTTAATTGAACTGTAATTATATAATGCATGCCCCTAATTTTTCTTCAGGATGAATATGCCACGAAGAATATCAGTTTGTCGTGTTATTAACCTTGATAAAATTGTTCCTCGATATCACTATGGGGGAAGTTGGAAATGCAGTAAAGGGGGGAAGTTGTGTTATGATGGTGGTGGGATTTTTTTGAGTGCTGAAATTGAGCTTTGCCATAGTGACTTAGCTTGGTGAGTTAGTGTAGGGACACATTGAACAATGTGGTTCATTTTGAGATGTGGTTCAACACAAAACCTGGAAAGAGTTTGGGAAGAAACAGGAAATTGATTGAGAATGATGTAGAAGTCATTAAGGAATTGATAAGAAGTGTAGATAAGCATGGAGTGGTAGATGTTTATGTGGTTCATAGGGAGTTCATTTTTTATGGGGATGAAGAAGATGATGACAGTGATGATGATGATGAAGATGAAAATGATGACTGTGATGGTAATATTGAAAATGAGAATGATGATAATGATGGTGAAATTGGTGGGAATGGTGATGTTAATGGTGGAAATGGTGATGTTAATGGTGGTTATGGTAATGGCAGTAGTGGTGGTGGTAATGGTACTAGTGGGAAAGAGTTTAATGTGTTTTTAAATCAAAATCACTCAATAAGTGCCCAGTCATCACAAGACCCAAGTCAGCATTTAATTGACCCCACCCAACCACCTGATTTGATTCTCTCCACCTCATCTAGTGACCAAACCAGATCTCAAATCACCTTATCTATTGTGATAGACTCAGTTGAAAACATCCCAGCACAAAGTGACTATCTCCTCAACTCTGGTCAGCCAAGCCATAGCCCTAACTCACAGCCACCCAAAAAGAAGCCTCACAGTGGAAAAGGCAAAGCATCCAGAGTTGATAAACAAGCATCCAAGGGGAAGGGAAAAGAGAAGGTTACAACTGAGGTTAGGGGAAATGATGGGAATAAGGGGAAGGGCAAAAAAAAAGGTTACAGCTGAGTTGAGGGAAAAGGGTTTTGTGGTAGAGGATTGTAGATCTGATGACTCTGACTTTAATGATGATGATGATGATGATGAAGATGATGATGATGATGATGATGATGACGACTTTGAGTATGCAGATGGGGAGTTCAATGAGGCAGCAACAGATGTGTTTGCTAATATAGAGGGTAGGGAGATATTAAACCAAGTAGCTGGTAACCTTGGGGATGCTGCTGAACAATCACTTCAACATTATGAGTTTAGAGTGCACAATTCTGATGACTCTAATGATGAAGGGCCTGGTCCTTTTGCTGAAGAAGTTGAGCATGGTGAATCTGAGTTAGAGAGTTTGGTGGGTAGTGATGAAGAGGTAGACACTGCTCCAGTGTTTAATCCTAGGGCAGATTTTAGTAGGCCAATTGAGTTCAAGAAAGATCTAAAGTTCCCTACCAATGATGTATTAAGGAAGGCACTAAGGATTCATTCTATTCAAAATGGCTATGACTACTTTTACATGCACAATGACAAGCATAGGGTTAGTACATATTGTTTGAGAATATGTCCATGCCCATTGGTTAAAGGGAAGAAAAGGGGTTGTAAATGCAATAGAGAAGAGTTTGCTTGCAATTTCAAGATTCACGCAGTTAAACTCAGGTACGAGGAGACTTTTAAGTTGATAAGTATGAGGTTGGAGCATCAATGTGAAAGGAGTACTGTGACAACCAAATTAACTGCTGAGTACTTAGCAGAGAGATATCTAGAGAAGTGGAGAGCAAATCCTACATGGAAGTTGATAGCATTCAAAGCTGAAGTTGAAAATGATTTAGGGTTGTTTGCTGGGTATTATCTTAGCTAGAATGCAAGGCAGAGGGCTAAGTTTGCTATTTATGGGGCTTGTGAAGAACAATACAAGAGGGTATATGATTATATAGCTGCCATATGCAAGTACAATAAAAGCTGCACTGCAGTTGTCCAAGTAGATAGGCCTTTGAATGTATTTAAAAGGATGTGTGTGTGTTTGGAAGCTTGCAAGGAGGGGTTTAAGGCAGGTTGTAGGCCTATCATTGGGGTAGATGGCAGTCATCTAAAAGGGGTATACACAGGGCAGATTCTTATGGCAGTTGGGATTGATGCCAATAACAACATATATCCCATTTCTTGGGCAATTGTGGAGGTGGAGACCAAGGACACTTGGGCATGGTTTTTGTATCTGCTTCTCAAGGATATAGGTTCTGTGGAAGACAATCATTGGACCTTTAGGATATTTTTTATCAAATAGAAGCTCTAACATGTGCTGTTTATTGTCATGTTGTGCAGGGGCTATTGGATGCATTTGATCTACTTGCTAAGGATGCATTTCTCAGGTTCTGTGTGAGGCATATTTGGGCAAATTTTAAACTGAACTATCCTGGGATGGCTTTCAAAGAGGCATTTTGGTGTGCTGCCAGAGCAACAACCAAGGTATACTAAAATATCAATATTTCTTGAACTCAATTGGCCTACCCTTTCATTTATGTCAATATGTCGTTTGAATGGATTGATTTATATTTATACTTGCTATTTCTTGATTAGGAGGAATTTGACATGTATACGGAGGGTATTCAGTTGATGTCCAAAGATGCATTTAATTATCTGGATAAAATCCCACCCCAAAGTTGGTCAAGACATACATTTTCTACTTTCCCAAAATCTGACCTTTTATTGAACAACGTATGTGAGTCTATTAACAATGTCCTGAGAGAAGTCAGAGATAAATCCATTCTTACCCAAATGGAGTGGATCAGAAAATATGTGATACAAAGGCATTAGGCAAAGAGGGAGGGAGGAATCAAATATCAGGGAAAAGTGATGCCTAATGTGTTGAAAAGGCTAGAGTGGGTTGAGAAAGAGTCTAGAAATTGCAGTGTTTTACATGCTGGTGTTGATGAATATGAGATCAACCATAGAGGGGATGGAGTGGTGGTTAATCTGAAGGAGAGGACATGTACTTGCTTTAAGTGGCAATTGTCTGGGATACCCTGTCCACATGCATACAGATGCATAGCATATAACAGGATGAGTCCCATAAGTTTCATTGATGAAGCCTACAGCAAGGAAAGGTTCCTCAAAGCCTATAGTTTTCAATTGCATGACATGCCAAGCATGAAGTACTGGGAACAAACAAGTGAAGTTCAACCATTGCCTCCTGTTATTAGGAAGATGCCAGGGAGACCTTCTAGCAAAAAGAGAAAACTTGAGCCTGGTGAGGCAGCAGAGGGAAAGAGACCTTACAAAGGAAACAAATGCAAAAGATGTGGTGAGTTTGGTCACAATGTGAGGACATGTGGCAATGATCCAAATCCACCACCAGAGAGACCTAAATCTAAGGGTGGCAGACCAAGAAAACCTGCTGGTGCTTACAGAAGAACCCCATCCACCAATCCAAGGAGAGCAAGAAAAGCTGTATGTATATCCTTGTACTACTTTCTATCACTTTCCATGATTGTGTATATGCTATCATACTAAAACATTGTGGATGCTGATTTGAATTTGCAGGGTCCTATACCTGAAGAGTATGATTTTGTGGATGCTGATATGACTGACTTCCCAACATCACATAGCCAGCAACCAGATCACCAATCACAACCAGATCTGGGTGGAGGCAGTACAAGTGCTGGAAGCAACTTGGGTGGAGGGAGTACAAATGCTGGAAGCAACTTGGGTGGAGGGAGTACAAGTGCAACCAACTTGGGAGGAGGCAGTACAACTGGAAGCAACTTGGGTGGAGGGACTACAAGTGCAACCAACTTCGAGGGAGGGAGTACAAGTGCAACCAACTTGGGTGGAGGGAGTACCACTGCAAGCAACTTGGGTGGAGGGACTACAAGTGCAACC
Organism: Tetragonia tetragonoides; assembly: GCA_038025085.1. Classification (NCBI taxonomy): domain Eukaryota; kingdom Viridiplantae; phylum Streptophyta; class Magnoliopsida; order Caryophyllales; family Aizoaceae; genus Tetragonia; species Tetragonia tetragonoides. Next base: position 33,956,940 of record CM076140.1, read on the forward strand.
AACTTCGAGGGAGGGAGTACAAGTGCAAGCAACTTGGGTGGAGGGAGTACAAGTGCAACCAACTTCGAGGGAGGGAGTACAAGTGCAAGCAACTTGGGTGGAGGGAGTACAAGCATTGATGTTGCAACCAATGCACACACCACACCTGCAACCAGACCGCCTCCTTCAACAATTGCACCTAGAAAGCCTCCTTCAACAACTGCACCTAGAAGACCAACACCTAGAAGATCTGGTGGGAGCAGTACAACAACAACCTCTACAGCAGCATTTTGGTTAGGCATATCAGAAAGGTCACCATGGAGGGCTTAAGGAAGCTGCAACTCATCTAAGGGGAAACAATATTTTTTTTGGGGAATTATAATCTGTAATCTGGCTAGTTAATGAACAAGTATTACTTAGGTACCTTAGTTATTTGTCAACAGAGTATTGGTTTAGCTTTGTTGATTTTGGACAAAACCTATGACAAGCAACAGAGCATTAGTTTAGCTCTGTTCATTTTTGGATAAGTACTATGACAGTAGTACTTGAAAAACAATATAATTCCACTTTTTGATGCTATTTATGTGATTTCATATTTGTTATGGTTTCTTGTTACTTATTTGTTTCATCACAACATTATTGAGTATCATAACAAAATCAATGTGTCACGACATTCTTTTACCATCCAAAACACACATTTCATTCCATTCTTTTACCATCCAAAAGATACATTTCATTCCATTCTAAACCATCCAAAAGATACAAATCTTTCCATTCTAAACAATCTAAAAGATACATTCCATACTTCATACTACTACTACTACTACTACTACTACTACTACACACTCCTACAGTAGTCATCACAACTTTCTTTTACCAAATACATAAAAAATAAAATAAACACTAGCACAAAAGCAACAATAATAAGCTTCCCACTTGTGTCTTCATTATCTTCATTTTTCTTTGACACTTCTTCACCTCAGTAGCCCAACCATTAGCCTTCACCTTCAATTTGTCCTTTTCAGCTTTTAACCACACATTTTCAGCCCTCAATCCAGCTATTTCAGTCTCCAAATCTTTCTTCTCCTCCATCGATTCCAATATCAACTCCCTTTGCCACTCTGTCATCTCCTCATCATACCACTCAAAAAATGTACAACCTTGCCTTTTTTGTCTGACCATCATACACTGCACATGCCATGAATCGCCTACCAGGATTTTTGACAGTCTTAGATTTCACCAAGGCTGCTGTTTTCTTACACTTGCACCAAGGCAGCCAAGAAGGCCACAGGGGTTGAATTTGAACTCGACATGGTTCAACCTATGTATAGAAGACAGAAAAGTTAAAATTAAGCAACACTAAGGGGCAATGAGGGTACAATTTTGGATTCAATTACAGAAATCCTATTTTCGTACTACTCTGTGTTTTTAATAGAGATATGGGGTGGGGGATTTCAATTACATAAACCCTAATTTCGTACTACTCTGCTCTTTCAATAGAGATATGGGGTGGGGATTTCAATTACAGAAACAAAGAAGAGAGAAGAAAAGAGAGAGAAAAAATGAAAATAAAGAATAACGAGACAAGGAAGAGAGCAGAGTACCTTTCAACTGGAGCTTTTTCTTCTCTGACTTGAAGAACTTTAATGGAGAGAATAATGGGTAGGGGCGTTTAAATCAGGAGATAGGGGGGGTTTAAATCACGAGATATGGGGGGGGGGGTTAATGTGATTTTTAGTAGATGTACAGACTTAATTATAGGGGTGGGTTGGGGGTAATAAAAAAGAAAAAATAAAGAGTGAATTCCCATTAATGAACACGTGCTCTGCACATGAGGGTAAAAGGGGGTTAAATTTTTTTAAAGTGCCCGGAATGTAAAGGTTGGGGGGAAAACCACGGCTTTTAAATTTAATTTGGGGGTACTTGTCAAAGTTGATGTTTTCTGGGTGTTCTCGTCAAAATGTCCTAACTTCTTGGGGGGTTTTGGCCAAATTGCCCTAACTTTTACTTTGCAAAATATATGTTATACTAGCAACCAAATGATACGTCTATTTGGAAAACGGGTTAGAATGTCTTTTGTAGCATTTTTTTTTGAAATTGTGGTAAAATATTTAGTTTTTCAAGAACATTTTTACTATAGTTTCCAAAAACATTTATAATGTTCCAATTTCTTTTCCTACTATTTCAAATTTTTTTTTACTACACAGGCTTTTTCTTACTATAGCTAATATGTTTAAACAAATTTCATAAATCATCCAAGTGCTAAGCAAATGTCTTTGATGTGATTGTTCACGTGAATGAGTTACTCAAGGTAATGTTCCTAGTAATGAGTCAGTCCAACTACTACTTAAGCTTGAGCATGAAAATTAATCAAGAACCTATGTGAGATTCGAACCCACATCTGCGTGCAATTGCACGTTGATCTACCATTGAGCTAATAGGTTTAAACAAATTCATAGACTAACGCCCAAGTGCTGAATAATAAGCGGTAGCTAAAAAGGATAAAAGTTGAGCATAAGTACTACAGTACCAACTACAGTACATAGTCTTAGAATTAAAATCTATCTTAGAAGCAAGTGACCCAAACAATCTCACAAGTTGATTACCAAGAGTAAATGAGACCAAATAAGCTCCTTTAAGGTGTTTTTTTTCCCTAGTAAATCATATTATTACAAGACCTTTTAGGTTTTTAAACTATCTATCTTAATTCACTTCATATGCTACTGCATCAAGAACATGAACAACAGTGATGGGCACTCCCTAATCTCTACTAAACTCTAACCCATTTTTTAAGATTCTTCTAGCATCAACCATCATATATTCCATTCATTTGATAATGCAAAACAAAGGCAACCACAATAATCATAATCCAACAATCAAACAACAAGAAGTGATAAAAAATTAACTTTGAGCCTCTGCCTATAACTTCATAGCTATTGCACAGATTACCAATCAAAAAACAATGAGGGAATGTGAAAGATATAGGAGGTGGTTAACATAAAGAAATGAAATAATAAAAACAAAAAGGGCTAGCCAATTGCTTCTCAAGAACCCATCAACTCCATCTTCATCAGTGATTCATCTTTAAACAGAATACTTCAATATTTGATTTTCAATAAACAAAATACTTCAAAGGAAATACACCAGATCCATGATGATAATTCAATATATAGATTGCCATCTCATCTCCAATCTCCATCACTTCAACCTCTTACAATTGCACACACCCTACCTTTTAAACACATAAAAACTACAAAAAAAAAAAAAATATACATTTCCCGTCAAAATTAAAGCTCAAAAACTACACAAAACATACAACCCTTGAGCTACACTATCTTCTTAGTTGAATAGTTGCTACTTGTTAGACAAGTGTTAATTGTCAACTCATTCAGTATTCTAATTTGCTATTACCGAAAAGAATAAAAAGAGGCAATCAATTATCAATTCATCACCATTGTAGTGTTTTACAACCTTTATTATTCCTCTGAAAACTAAGCCTTCCTCTAAGAACTGAACAGGTGCAAAATCAAGAACAGAACAGACTTATAAAAGAAGAAGAACCCACATAAAATAAAACTACCCATGTAGTCTACTACTATCAAGTGGAAAGAGGAGAAAAAGAAACAAAAAAGAGGTAACATGAGCCCAGAAGAAATAAATAATACTCCCATGAAAAAAAAATGAGATAAAGATGAGGATCTGCAGCACTTGTTTTTGGATTGTACAATCACCAAGCCGATTTGGGGGAAAGTACTTTGGTGGCTCCATATTGATAGAAATGCTTATGCTTGGGACCAAGACTACACTTAGGTACTACAACACACTAAAGGGAAGACTGTTAGAGCAGCAGCTAACTCAGTTTTACCACTACAGTCTATGGCACTTGGATTGAAAGAAACTGAGTTTATGATCTATGGAGCAGATTGTGCGTAGTATTCAACTACAATGCTGCATTAGAGCCCAACAGTCCAAGAAACTGAGTTTATGATCTTTTTTTGAGAATTTATGATCTGCAGCAAGTTTGGTGGCTACTTCCTTCATTCTTGTGCTGTTTAGTCGATTCAGTTAGCTTAAGTATCTTTTTACTATTATCTTTGAAAGCTAGTAGATTAAGGCTTCTAGATAAGCTGAACTGGTTCTGGTTTTTCAGGCTTGCTCTGTAATGCTTTTCATTGGTAATTAAAATCAATCCTTTAAGGCCAAAAAAAATGCCCATACAAAAAAGAAAAGTGTAAATTTACTGAACTAGTACGGTTGGCCATAATTCCATCGACATTGGAGCTAGAACTTCCATTGTAGGCAAGTGAATCGAAGAAATTGATGAAACCATCCTCAGATCAATTATAACACAATTCAATTAAGTGTCAACAACTTTGAAAGTTCACTATCTTAGCCAAATTAACCCAGTTACCAAGAACATGATATGAAGGCAGGAGTAAAAAGAATGCAAATATCAACCAATCAAACCAACACATAAAGGGCAAGAGAAAGGGGGAACAAATTAGAAAACCCTAACATCAAGATTTTGAATTACGAGGGAATGAAAATTGAAATCAAAAGGATTGGGAAAAACGTCGAAGCATACCTCTGTACTCGGATGAAGCGTACCTCTATAGTCTGTACTCGGATGAAGGTACAACTCTGAAGCTTTCTCTCTCTACCGCTTGGGTTCTTTTTGCCCTTTTGTGCCTCCCTTCTCTCTAACGTCTGATGCCAGCGCTTTTCCTTCTTTTTTTTTTTTTTTTTGTGTGTGTTTGTGGGTACATCTGGCTTTCTGGGGCACACGCCCATTCTCTGCCACGTCTGCACATGTGACATTTTATTTGTCACAGCATGTGACGCCAAGCTTGTGTTTTTGTGTGTGTGTGTGTTTGTTGCTTCACCATTCACCCTTTTGCTTATCCATTGGACTAATCCTCACACCAACCACACGTTACTCTCTGCGTTGACATCTCACAACTTTAGCCACAAAAACCTTACAGAAAAACCAACAAGAAGTTAGCAACATTAAATTAAAACAAAACCCAACAAATAAAAAACCCAAAAAAATAAAAAATTACTCAAAAAAGACAGATATAAAAAAGAAAGAAATTGGGAAAAAAACTCAAAAAGGTCGTGAAGGACAGAGAAAAGAAAAAGATGGACACATCGAACGAGTTTGATCTTCCCGAGGAAGTCCTGGGAGTACTTCCTTCCGATCCCTTTGCCCAATTAGATGTTGCAAGAAAAATCACCTCCATTGCCCTTTCGACACGTGTATCCGCCCTTGAATCAGAAGCGTCGTTTCTCCGTGATGAACTGACAAACAGAAAATATCATTTCCGACTTGAACTCTCAGATTGAGTCCCTTGACGCTTCTCTTTCCGACGCTGAAAACCGCCTCAATCTCGCCGAGCAACAAAAGGTTTTATTTTTTTTATTTTTTTATTTTCTTTTTGTTGTTCTCCGGTTTGGTTCATTTTTAAATTAGAACCCGGTTTGACTTTTGTGTTTTGGGTCTTCTTTACTTTTTGGGTTGTAGGAGAGTTTGTTGAAAGAGAATGGTATCTTGTCTAATACTGTGCATAAGCTTCGTAGAGATGTCTCCAAGGCATGTAAATGTAAATTTTTATTTTTCATTCCAGAATTTGCCTAACTATAATAAGTTTTCATTCTTGTAGTGTCAATGTTGTTCATGTAGTAAATTATAATATGCTAAGGAAAATTTTCATTAGTTAAATCGAGGTTTGGCTAAAATAATTATAGGTATACCGAGGTTTGGCTGAATACACGGTTACCAAATTACAATTTAAAAACATTAAAATACGAGATAGTACGTAGTGGTGAATTTTCTAAATTGCCTAATGTAATTATTTAGACATAAATAGCCTTAGGGACAAATACCTCTCTTAATTTTTTTTTTTTTTTGAATATAATTAACCCCCTTATTTTTTGGTAATATTAGGGACCCACATTGTATTTAGGTTCTTTATTTCCACATTTTAAATGAGGGCTTTATAGTCATTTCACTACTCCGTCCATTGAAATTTTGTTGTAATTTGCTATATCTCATTGTATTTAGTGAAACCTCTATATACCTATGTTATGTGTATTTTAGCCAAATCTTAGTATGCGACCCATACTAATGTAAGTTCCAAGTAATGTTCTGAAAAAGAAGGGTAAATTGCTAGTTGTTTGTACGTGTTTAACACTTGAACACAAGAGCCCGAACATAGACATAGTGGGAGGTGTATCGGTTGATTGCCATTCACTTGCACCATCCTCTTTGACGAGAAGAAGAAAAAAACACTTTTTTGTTTAATTTCAACGTCACCTCAGTGGGTTTCATTTTCAATTTGCAAGGATCACAGATATTTCTTGTAGCAGTATGTTGTTTATGTGAACAATACTAATGTAAGTTCTAGTAAATTGTTCCGAAGAAAAAGGGTATAGTGTTAGTTGTTTATTGGTGTTTTTCTTTCATTTCAGTGTGAACTAATAGTAAACTTTATGTATTACTGAATTACGGGTTAGTGTAAGGAGTGTTTACTTCTTTTTCTAAAGTGATCTAATGAAATTAATTACGACCTCAAAGCTGGAGAAACTTTGACTGTAAGCAAAGTGTTGTCTTAAAATCTAGAAGAACATTGGAGACTCTAAGTGAAAATGAAGTGAGAAAAAATGTCCTGAGTTATCAGGATTTAGCAATTGAGGTATGTTAATAGGGACTAGGGAGGCCCCGTTAACCTCCCTGTTACTTACTCCTGACAAGAGAGGTATGTTAATAGGCAGATCGGGACTCGGGATCAAGAATATGGTAAATTCAGATATAAGCAATGTTACCCTGATAGGCAGAGATTGGAGGTATAAAGCAAGTACTGAATAATATAGTACTCTATGAGCGAAGCATTTGAAAGCCGATTTAGGAGATTCTTTATGAGTCAAGATGACACCGTGATCCTTTTGCTGACCAGTTTGGATGGCTCAATTGGTTTGGCAACCTTATTAAGAATGAGGCCTTTTAAAATCACAAATGGAGAGAGAAAGGGGTATTATATTGCTGCTGACAGTGACATCAGTATTCGCTAATGTTCTGAATAAACGTGGCATCTCTCATGGTTTAAGGAAACACTTTCTGATAGAAGACTAGCATATTAAGATATTTGGGACATCTGAGCATGGTTTAATATTATCCTGCGAGTGAATGTTACATTTCATCATTTGCTATTGTGGCCAGTGTCACCTAGGTAGCCAATTACGTTCCCGTACCCGTTCCGCGTACGTTCCCGTACCCGTTCTGCGTACTGAATCGTACTGCGAATTATGTGACACCGATTGTGGCAATTCATTGCTTTTATGTTTCTGGGCGAACTCGAGTTGATGGAAAAGAATTCTTCCGCCAAGTCAGGTATCCTCTTCATCTGGAAATATTGCCTTTTATTTGAATGATTAATCCCCACCCCTTCCCTTTCTCCCTTCTGGATCTGGCTTTTTGTGACACTCAGTGTTGTCGGTTGTCACCAAAGAAGCACGGACACGGCACTCAGCCTATGCTTCCTGTGTCCGCGTTTCCAATTTCTATGCTTCCTTGCATATTACTCCTATAATCAATGAGAATCTGTGTTTTCCATGTCCGGTGTTTCCCGTGTCCGCGTTGCCGTTTCCATTTACTGTCTTGGTTGTCGCTTAATTATCATAATGTTAAAAGTCAACACAGTATGACTCGAGTATTCGTAAATGAATCTTGTAACTATTTGAAGGGTTGACCCGAAAATTGGTCCTTTGCTTTTTGGCCTTGGGCTTTGCCCAAATTGTTATCGAGCTATGTTAACCGGACTGTTTATTTTACTTGGAGTACCCGTGTTGGACACTCGACATTTGGACATGGGTAGACGCTCTACACTTCGTTTTAGGCCAAAAACATGCTAAAATTTCAAAATATTACAAGTCCGACACTTGGACACGTATCTAGGACACTTCCAGCCAAGTCCATGTAACATAATTGTCGAGTCTATGCAATAATTTTATAGTTAAGAAAGTAGAGGTAACCATGTGTCTGGGCCGTCATTTAAACACTGGTCACAGTAGCTTCTTCATGGTTTTACTTCCATGAACAACCAGGCTTTCCAAGAAGAATGACAAGCGGAAATAGAATTTGATAAGTGAGAGTTTTAGGACATTAGCAAACAGTTTGAAATACAAATGTTGCCTGCGTTTCTAACTGTATGCAAGTTCCTGATACAAGTAATTCAGTAAAATTTGTTCGTGAGTTGGCTAGTCGATCTGCATCTTTGATTCAGAGATTTCATCGGTAATATGGGTGACTTTGATAGAGCTTATACGGTCAGGTCAGTTCAGTTCAGTTCAGTTCAGTTCAGTTTAGTTCATGTATTAATTCAGTGATTTCAAATTCAGTTAAATAATGTTCAGTTCAGTTCAATGGTGCTGAGTTTGAAAACATACTTTTTGTCTCACATATCAAGTTGTGTTCAGTTCAGTTCAGTTGTGTCCAGTTCAGTTCAGTAGGGTTGAATTCAGTGATGTTGAATTCAATTCAGTTCAGTTTAGTTCTGGTAAGTTCAGCTCTATTAAATGCACCATGTCTCTGCGATCCTTGCTTTTTACATTGGATGATAAAGTAAGAGTTCATCTCTTTCCGTGTTTTAGTGGAGCAAATAGCCAACTTTAACCCTTTGTAGAAGGCGGGAACTTCGGTTTATTTGTCATGCTCATGTAATGTTAAATTTATGATTGTGAACGGTTTTTTTTTTTTTGTTTATTGATGATTATCAAAGCTATTTATAACACAAAAATTTGACAGAGATATAGAATCCTATTACATGTTATACTAGGAGATTGAATTAAATATATCATAATATATGTTATATTAGGAGACGGAATTGAATATGAAAACGATAAATATCTAGATTATGAAAAATACTAGAGTCATTGATTAAGTAATAACTAAATTAATTCCATAGTCTGATGCAAGATAGGAGAATTGTTGTTGTTGTTGTCGTCTTTGCAATAGCCCAAAGGGTTGAGTTTGCTGTTGTTGTTGTAGTAATTGTTGTTGTTAGTGAAGGTGGTGATGGGGCTTGGAATAAAGAATTATTATTTGAGGGGTTTATTTGGTGAGGGTAGTTGAGGAGAGACTGATTTTGTTATTTATTTCTGAGCTAATTGAAATTGGGTTTATTTTGGGTGTTTGAGATTGTCCGGAAGCGGATAAAGAAGTGTCCGCCACTGGCGAAGCGGAAGCTTGTGGTTAGTTTCACATGAACGAACTAGCTCTAATACCATATTAAATTTTTTATTGTGAACGGTTTTTTTTTTATTGATGATTAACAAAGCTATTTATGACACAAGAGTTTGACAGAGATATAGAATCCTAATACATGTTATACTAAGAGACTGAATTGTATATAGGAACGATAAATATCTAAACTATGGAAAATACTAGAGTCCTTAATTAAGAAATTACTAAACTAATTTCATAGTTTTAGGTGAGAAAATTCTTTTTGCCGGATTGGCATCAACGAAAGTAAAAAACAATAGTTCATCTGATCCAAGTGTTTGGCTTTTACTCAGGAGTCGTCTCTCATACGAGCAATTTGGTGCAGTTTTAGCCAATGTCAAGGAATTGCATTCCCACAAGCAAAACAAAGAAGTATGTGTTTAATTCTTCTTTCTTATCTTTCTTCTTTTTTCTTCTTTTTCTTGAAGCAAATACTGTATAACTGATGATGCTCAATCTGTTATTGGGAATTTTGTTACATCATAGGAAACCTTGCGGAAGGCTGATGAGATATTTGGTCCCGATAATAAGGACCTCTATACAACTTTTGAAGGATTCCTCACTCGTAATATCCACTGAAATTAGTTGAGGTGTACTTATAAAAATTTGTATACATTTCTTCAGATAATTGTACATTAGACTTTGCAATTTTTTGTAATCATGTGTAAATGACAAGCACTTTCGATTTGTGAAACTTTTGAATACCCACTGCCGACTATGGGACTTTCACTGGGTCTAGTCGGCGATGTTTCCTCACATCAAACTTTGGACTAGCATACACCATTGACATGAGAAAAGGGGAGTTTTGGGGAGATATCTAATCACATGGGCTGAATAACAAAAACTTGGTGGCAAGGCTCCATTCATCTTAATCATACGGTCGCCCAAAACTGGTGGCCATTGGGCAATACAGTCGCCCAAGTTGAGCGACTTTAATGCCATGTTACCGCTGATATATGGCGATCAGAAAAAGACAGTGCCGCCAGTCCTTGGCGCCCCACTGAAAAACGTGCACCTGATTCGGGCGACGACATTACCATACTATTGCTGGTTCTCGGCGATCGATGTGTGTTTTGTCGCTGGTTGTTGGCGACCATAGGTTTTTTTTGACACTCTTTGCTTAATTAGTTAGAAGATTAATTTTAAGTGGAAAAATGTTGTATTGTTTAAAAATCTATGTTGTATTTAGCATTCCCCTCCCACAAGCCTACAACCTTGAAGGTCGAGTTAATCTGGAGGGGACGACCTGAAAAGTCTGACCCTGTCGGCAAATTTGGGTAGGTATGAACAATGTTTTTGGAAATCGGCCCGTTTAGATATAAATATAACGGACAAAGACAACAAAAAATGACCCATAGGAAGACCCTTTCAGCCCGTTTATTATTTGTGTGAATTTTTTTTTTTTTATTGTTTATGTGTCGTTAAGACTTATTTTAGATGAGAAAATATCAAAATACTCCCTCCGGTCCACGGAAATCTTGAAATTTGGAGAATATGACTAATATTCCAAGTTTACCCTTAAAAGAGCACATGAGGTATTAAGAGAAAGAAATAATATTTTAGTGGGTATTTATTGTTTTCCTTGCTTTTGTATTACTTTCCTTACTTTTGTAGCTAGTGTCGTGAAAAATCTTTCTTTTTTTAGTTTCCTTGCACATGGGGGTGAGAAGGTGGGAGGGGTAAAATAATAAAGGGTGCTCATATACATTATCATACAAGGAAACATAAAGATTTCCATGGTCCAAACATAAATGGAAAGCGTAAAGATTTCCGTGGACCGGAGGAAGTAATGATTATGAGGAGTATTACGCTTGTTGCTGGAGCTTGATTGGATATTAATAGTAAAATTAATTATTATCAACAAAAAAAAAATTCAAAAATTTAATTGGAAAATAATTGAGAAATAACCCGTTGAGCCACGGGCAAGCCCGACCTATAAATAGGGCAGTGGTAACAATTTTGAGCCCTAATGGGCACACAAGGACAATAATTTTTGTCCCATTAGACTTTCTTTCATCAAAAGCCCGACTGTATTTAGCATGAGCCCGCAAATTATCACCTCAAGCTCCAGAAGAACCTCATGTACCCAACATTCGGCTCATGGGAAAGGACACCAAAATCTGGATTATTGTGGTGTCTGTTGTGCTTTATACAATAATCCAGAAAAACGGTTTCACTAGGTTCATGAACTAGTGTAATATCTAACCTTTCATTTCAGAAGAAAACTATTATAGAAGGAAAAAAAAGTACTTCACAGCAGATATACTTGGGAGAAAATGTTCCAACAAATGATAGGAACACATTGAATAAGCTTCTTAGGAGAAAAGATCTTTATTTCATGTCATTTAGACCAACAGATCTTCCTTGAACAAGTAACTGCATACTTCTACACCTTAAGAGGAAACATCATCGTTTTATGTCATGTAGAAGTAATACAATCCTACGTAAGCCTGTCTCTGAACTGGCCAAAACTTCTGTGAGGTGAAAAAGGAAGCATTAAGGGTCACTGCAGGGCCCTGTAATTGCTCAGCAGCTTCATTCAACAACGTCCACTGAGACGAAAAACCAACGCAAGTCCTCAGCTGCCAACTGCCCAATTTCTCTCGCTATATTTCATGCTGATTTTGTAGAGCCTACATGACTGCAAGATGTACGGAATGTCGTATATGTATCCAAAGAAAACAATCAATATATTCTAGAGATGGAAAAGATATTTGAATATACATAGTAGTAGGAATACCCTGGGATACAACACAATAGAAAAGCGACATGAAATTGATATATATATATATATATATATGTAATTAGTAACACAGCATTACAAATCCCTACATGCAAATGAGGTATCTGTTAGGGATTAATCATCCTCACATTAGTTGGCAATTGGTTTTGTGGGTATTTGCATGGCAACGGTTCAGCACAAATATTTCAAATCATTAGGAAATATTTCAAAGTTCAATTATTAACTGACCACAGAAAAAGAAGAAGCTTTGGGCGGCAGCAACACCTTTGCAACTTTTAAAGAGGAGAAAGAGAAGAAAAACAGGAGGGAGCTTGACAGATATTAATAATAGAAGTATCCATTAAATCCGTCAGGTGACTTGACACCGTTGAGTTCACAGATTGAGGAATCAGAAAGATATTCTATGAGAGAGCATGCGGTACTTGCACTGATTCTATTCAATCACTGTACAGGAAAAAAGCAGATTTCAAATTTATACAGTCACTTCTTCCTCTCTGTTTTCACAGGGTTAAGCTGCATACACCTAACGTCCCCACCCCCCCCCCTCCCCAAAACCTGTTTAGGTAGGAGCCTCTTTAAAGACATTGAGGTAATGTTAACATATTGATGCTTTCTTCTTCTTCCTTGTTACAAAAGACAAGTCTAGGATAAATAGTGAAGCTTTATGGATATGCGGACTAGACGAAACAGATATGAACACGACCCAATCCCCACAACTCAAAGAGAATGAGCCGAATTACCCTTTAGTAGCACAACCACCTTTCTGGTCCGTAGGCACTTTCTGCTTCCTTGTTTTCAGTTTCTGTACGATGTAAAGGCATAAGTTGAAACAATGACAAAGCTATCCGATAGTTTTTACAAGTCAGAAAGCATACATCTGAGTAACCCAGAAATATACAGCCTAAGAGGACAGGAGTCCTCCACTAAGGAACTATTTGCAAATCAGTCCAATGTGAATTTGACACTATGTAACTCCTAAACGCTCCAGCTTCCCTAGGCAACAAAGAGGTTAAACAGGTAAGCCTATCCCACAGCATGTCAGTACTCAGACGACATGTAAGACCAAGCAAAGACCCGTGAATTCCTTCCAGCCACAAGCACCATAAAACTGCAAAACTAGTGTTACGGCGAAGCAGCTTCTCCTTCCTCCATTACAGCAGACAGGCAGACCCAAGACTCTGCAACAACACCAAACACTAACCTACACCAAAGGCTCCATGCCACATTACACATCAATAAAACATGTGACAAGGACTCACTACAAGCCCAGTAATGCGCAGATACATCAACGGACAAAGCTAAAACCCTAGCGCAAATTGTCCGTGTTATCCTATCTGATGCCAAGGTCACACAGAGGCCCATACCTCAAGAGGTCCCTTCACCTTCTATACCCAGTTTTCTATGGTTGTTGCGATAGCGACATAGCGTGCCTGACTGTTCAAACAAAGATGTACAAGAGAAACCCAGACGAATCACCCATCAATCTCCCTTTAATCAGATAGAAGCACAGACCCTAACAAACCAAGCAGCAAGGTCAGCTCCTGCAACTCCCAGTCCTTGAGGGGGCCGTAGAAACAAATTCCATGAGCCATTGGAATTTCTCTCAGAAACTGTAACTTCATGGAGCATAAAAACCGGAACAATTTAGTAAAACTACAGCAGTACGGCTGTCAATGCCTAGAGATATCCTCGCAGAAGCCTAATCCTCAAACCATTCCCAACCTCCAAAATTACTAGTGGAAGAAGCAAGAAGAAACCGGGGACACAAACTTACATGAATTGGCATGAGTTGCACCAAGGGTAACACATGCATCTCCTCTGATGCAAACCATACTTACTTTTACTTACCTGATCGGCAAAGCTCCCGTCTCAAGTGATAAAAGCCAAAACCACTTACCAACAATAGAGATATTTCTTGTCACCAGGTTGCCATCGCTCCTCAGCACCACAGCAGAAAGTGCCATCTCACCCTGTCAAATGCCTTTTGTCTAGATCTACCTTGAACACCACACCCTTTTGCCCTTGCGCCTCGCTTCTTCCACTACCTAATTTCCCAAGAGTCTTGCATCTAAAACTGTGAACACTCCATATAAGAACTCTATGACTGGGAGCAAGACATCCCTAGTTTAACAGAAAGGACCTTGGGGATGTCTCGTACAAACAGGTCACTAGGCTAACAGGTTAAAAGTCACTAACGTTAACCAAGTGATCCTTCATCAGACAAGGTAATAAAGTTCGAGTTACTCTTTCCGTGAACTCCAATATCATCTCTAATCAACTCCCGAACCATTCTGAAACCACCAGAACCCATCTAAGCCAGTGCTGCTTTCACCTCCTCCTCTCCATAGAGCCTTTCCAACCAAGCCCGACAGTGAATAAATTGACTCCAATTTGGCCACTCAATGCAAGGCCTCTCTGGTACCTCCACCCTCATTAACTCCTTGGTCTAAGCTATCCACTATCTACGCTAGTAACTATATCATGCCAAGTTTCGACAGTTTGTTAAGGTAAAGAGAATAATTTCTGAAGCAGGTTGCTTTCCCTGGGGGCTTTCCAACCAAGCTCCCGACAGTGAATGAATAGACTCCAATTTGACCCCTCAATGCAAGGCCTCTCTGGTACCTCCATCCTCGTTAACTCCATGCTCCAGGCTATCCAGTATCTATTCTAGTAACTATATCATGTTGACATTTTGTTGAGGTAAGAGAACAAATGCTGAAGAAGGTTGCTTTAGCACAGTTTCCCCAATTTCATACTTAAGAGTCAAAGCAATTGAACAAAGTGATTCAGAGCAGTAAAGTAGGGGGGGCGGGGGGGGGGGGTATCAGTTACGTCTAGCAAGCTACTAAGGATGAGTTAGTCCAAGATCAACTCATGAGTGGAGCTCAAGCTGGGTAGTACTACACTCCAAAGCTTGATAATCTACACAATGTATTTGTATATAAATTAAAATATATTTTAGCTGGAAAATTGGATTTTTTGTTTTTTCAGTTGTAGTTGATTTCTACTTGTTACAAAAATGTATAGTTGGATAAATTGCTCACGTTTTTCCATGTAATGAACTTGATGGAACTACAAATACCAAGTTAAATTAGCTTTCTTGAATTTGGATACAATTAATGAACTTCTACTACAATTGAGCCTTCGTTATTTATGTATTCGTCTATAGTTTATAATGTATGCAAAATTCAAGCATGAAAAGAAATTTGAACTGCTTGATTTGGACTTAGAGATTAACTACTCTTAAGAGAGTTTGAGTCAAGCTTCACTAAACTCATTAGACCATATTCATGTATTGCTCGTGGCCATGGATACAATCAATTAGATTGTATGTAGCCATAAATTCTGTTTATTTTTAGTTCCAGATGAAAGTCCTCTTCCAAAAGTCAATGATATGCAAAGTACTCAATCAATTGAAGGAGGCAGATACTTGAATGTCATAAAAAGCCATAAGAAAGCATACCTCACAAACTGAATTGAGACAGAGAACCATTTTCCATATTATCATCCAAGTTCCACCCTCTGAACAAAATAGAAAGAACATCAAAAATATGTTGGCATTCAATCTACCAGAGATTTTGCAAGACTGAAGGAACCAGAATGGCATAACAATAGGCTACCTCTCTGCAGCTTCTCTCCTTAGTTCTTCGAGGTGGTTATCGATTTTAGCACAAGCTTCTTGAATTTCAATATTTTTCAAAGAGAGCTCCCTCCATTGTGCAGATAAACCAATTAGCTCTTGACCGGCATTTTGCTAATGAATAAACCAAAAATAAAAATAAAAAAACTACATACGATCATGATGATGATAAAAGTAAATAAAATATAAAAATAACAAAATACTTAAGAACAACGATAATGAATAACACGAAAAAATATATTAACAAACCATCATGTACATATTGTGATCACTGATTCATATATCATGGGCCAAAAAAAATTACCTGATGATACTTTCTTTCCCTATTGACAGTTTCAATATTTTCATTGTGCTCTGCAGCCATAGCCTGCAATCTTTAGAACAATGCATAACACAAGCTTCAGGCTAAATGGGAACTGTAGCAAGCATATATTGACATTATTGGGTGAATTGAAATTCTGAAAACCGACTGTTCAGACATAAAGACCAGGGCAAAGTGCTAATTAAGCACAATTTGGGTACTAACAGAAGCAGATATAACTTTCCTAATGCTTGGGACGCTTATACAGAATATAACTACCACAAACCTAAAAAAGCAATTACAAATTAGATGTTTACTATTTATCAAGCTGAGAGAAAGAAACAGATATTTCCGCTCTCACATTAGAAGCCTTTCTTGTACTTCTTTTTTATTAGTTAGAGAAAACTTGGCACCATAATGACCAAAAATCATGTGTGCCACTCAAGTTTTTAAAACATGGTACCTCCAGGATACTATTAGAACGTCGATGTACCAACCTATAATTTCATCAAAACCCAAGATACTTGAATGAAGTTTTCCCAAACTTTAATGAAGCGAACAAGAGGGGGGGGGGGGCTGGGGGAGTTATAAATAACAGCGTCGTAGCATCTATAATGTAGCTCCACCAAGTGACTATGCTGACGGCAAGACTAATTCATCACATGAAAGATATTACAATAGTCCAGGGGACTTATACTGATCCTTTTTCTGCTATCAAATTTCTAACTTTGACAACATAATTTGACTTGGTCTATGATGCGAGTTTGCCTTACATTACAAGCTGACAACAGCAAGCAGTGCAAAGAAAATGTGTCCCAATTCAAACCAATGCAAAGAGCACATGCTCACAAGTAAGAAGACCATACAAATAAAAACAACAGGCATTTAGGACACGTGGCTTGAACACATTGTTAGCAAGCAAGCCAGTTTGACAGTGAGAATTCAGAAGTGAGAGCCTCCTTGCTCAAAAGAAAATGGAGTAGCAAGAACATACGCAATTCAACAAAGTAGCACAGAATAAGATGAGAAACCAACCTCGCTAAAAAAGCCTCAAGGCGTTGGTTGTAGTGTTTCCATGCGTCGGGACCATACTTTGACATCAGGTCGAGATTTTCAAGCCTACGCAAAGGAATGCTTAGTAACAGTACAAGACACAGAAGACGAAATTCGCAAGATTATGTGCACATCAAAGTTGGTCATTGAGTCCTTTTCAGTCAACAGAACGAAAACGTAAAATCAATCTCAGAAATAGTGAAACAGCAACATTGTTAAATTTCATTAGCAGTAGCCTTGTTAAATTTCACTAGCACTAAGTGGATAGCAACTCATAAACAAACGAGATTGCTTTCAAAACCATGAAAGAAGCAAATACTGCTATGGCCAAATAACACTAGCTAAAGTAATACATCGCCTTACAATTTGATTTTTCCTTGGTATATAGGGTGTAATTCCTCAGTAAAAACTTAAATACTATAAGTCCTGCAACTCACAGATTGTATTACCTAATTTCCTGATGCTGTAGCAAGCGCTGAGCTTTCTGAAGGGCTTGTTTCCAAGCTGTTTCATCATTCTGTTTACTCAGTTGTGGTGCATCAGGTATATAGCGCGATGTATCAAGTGGCACTGGAGGCTTCCCAGCCCTGACACGTTCATACTCTCTAGCAAGCATGGGGTGATCCTGTCATGAAATGTTACAAGATAGTTAAGGTAAGGTAAAAATAAACCTAGAAAGGAAGAATGATGACAGGAAAGGATGAGAGAGCGTCTGATTAACTTGTATGTATTGTAGACAGAGGATACAAATAGCAAAACCTATTCCAGGGTTTGCTGATGATGTTGAGTTTTTTAGTAAACCGCACAACATGTTATTTAAATTAAATGAGAAAGTATGTTTAAGGAGTATTAAAAAGTAGAGCAAGAGGAGGGCAAGATGTCCTCCAAAAGTATCTAATGACAAAGCAAAGCAGCCAAATTATGCTGGACTTGAGTAATAGTATTATTCTTCAAATGGCCCTAAAGCTCTAGCTCACAATGATACTAGGTAGGTGACCTTATCCCACAATAGATCATCTGAAGTTACCACCCTTCTTGAAAACCCGGGCATTCCTCTCCAACCATAGACACCAAATGATAGCTGAGACTGCATTATAACATAACAATCGTCTCTCCTTACCTCTCCTAAACCCCTGTAGTTGCACGGCTTGCACCTCAAGAAACTCTACAACACTAGAGGAGTAGAGGGACTAGCCCATGTCTCTCAAAAAAGCCCAAACAATCTGCCCCAAACCGCACATGTTACACCTCTATTTTGGGCTCCAATGTTCCAATTGAGATTCTTCTAGAGTAATCAGGTATTTTAGAACTAAGGAGTCACAAACAGAAAGCCATAATGAAATCCTGATTGTTGTAGAGCAATCAGGATTCTCTGAGATTGTCATTTCCTGTTTCCTAATTTTTCCTCATCACTTAGAAACGTACACTAACATTCTTCCAGATGCTATGTTTAAAACAATTATAGTCGGAACGCTCACATTATAAAACCAAAAGAAAAACAGCCATGAAATAAAATCCCCCAATTCTCCTTTTTTTCCTCTCACCATCTCTCAAAACCTTCGCGCAGTAAATGAAATTCACCATTTATACACTCTTGCTTCATCCAATTCCGTCGATAATCCTCAGATTGTAACTGACATTCCTAGATATGTGGTTTAATCGCATTTCAAGCTGCATTAACTATCTCATAGCTCCTATTAGGCTCAACCTATAATCCAGACACGATTATAACAGATCCATTCATTCCGCAATTTTCAAGTCTTCATCTATCATCATCTGCTGTTTGATTCTCACAATTGTAAAGCAACAATAGCTGGCAAATCCAACAGACAAGTATTTTAGCCTATGAGCAATTTTTATTATTCTTGTCCTCAAGTACTGCAAAACGAAATGATAGTCGTCTATCCAAACCATCATACACTTCATTAGAATACCACTAATCACAATATAAATTAATCCTCATCATCCAACAAAACAACACAAACAAGAAAAAACACTCCACAAACCCATTTTACCAGGATCCTTAAAACCTAGCACAATAATATTTCAACTAATGAGCCATTATTCTTGTCCTCAACTATTACAAGAACAAAGCTAGTCCAATATCCAAAAGAACATCCACTTAACTAAAATACCACTAACCACGTTATAAACTAAACCTCATCATTCAAAAAAAAACACTTCACAGGTTCACACACACATTTTACCCGAATACTCAACACAAAAATATTTCAACCTATGAGCCATTATTATTCTTGTCCTCAATTTCGGCAAGACCAAATTTTAATCCTCTATCCAAAGCTACATACACTCCATTAAAAATGCAACCAAAATTTCAGTTTGAACTTATATCCTATTTTGCTTGATGAAAATTCTTTCTTTTAAGTTTTAACCCAAAATCAAAAATGCACCCAACAAGCCAACCCCTTTAAAATCAATCCTAATAAAACAAAAAAAAAAAAAAAAATCACTCCACAGACACATTTAGCCCATATTCTTGAAACCCTAATTACAACAACAGTACAAAAATCAACAGAGAAAAAAAAAAAGAAATAACCTGGAAATTGAACTTAGGAACAGGAGGAAGATCTTTGAGGAAATCAGAAGGTTTTTTGGAACTTCGACGCATCTCATCTTCAACTAAGCGGTCAACTTCTTGTTTGACGGCAGGATTTGCATAATCGTCGTCAATGTAAGGCAAAGCATCTATTGTCTCTGCATTTGATGCGCTTGCCCATGGCCTTGCTGCATCTACTGGCGCCTCTAGCATTAATATGTCGCCATTGTGAGCGATTTGAGCCATTTTAATGGCGATATCGTTTCACCTGGCCTCTCTAGTACGTTCTGTCTCTCCAAAATTTCGATAGACAGGAACGCAGCAACTAATCAGTTCATGAACATTTACAAACAAGTTGTTTATATCCGTGTATTTTTTTTTTCTTTTTTCTTTGAAATCCGTGTATTAGTGAGCTAAATTTATTTATTTACTTCGATAAAGCAAAGTAAAACACCAGGTAACACCCGAGTAAGGGATTTTTTTTTTTTGGTTCACGACCAAGGGTATCCACCATTGATCACAGTGACTATCTCCGCGCTGGTTTGCAGGCACCTCAAACGGTGGGATAGCTGGCCAAGGAATTTAAAACCTGGATGGGATGAATGCCAATTTTTTTTCACAAGTGTTGGCATATTATTGGAACCAATGTTACAAATTTTGTCATTTCTCTTTTAAATGGTGCTACTGAGTATTCCTTGTTTTTTTTCTGGTGCAACTAAGTATTTCTTGTTAATTCTACTAATATTGTTCTTATTCCCAAAGTTAATAAGCCTACATTAATAACTCAATTTCGACCTGTTAGTTTGTGCAATGTGCTGTATAAACTTGCTTCTAAGGTTCTTGCGAACAGACTGAAAAAAGTTTTGAATGCTATTATTTTTCCGAACAAAAGTTTTGGATGCTATTATTTTTCCGAACCAAATGTGTTGTATTAATTATTGATAATACCCTTGTTGCTTTTGAGACTTTTCATTTTATGAAGAGTATTCAGTCGGGTGGAAAGGGGGTTATGGCGGTGAAATTAGATATATGAGCAAGGCTTATGATCGGGTTGAATGGTGTTTTGTTGGGCAAATTATGAAAAATATGGGCTTTTGTGGGGGTTGGGTGGAAATGATTATGAGATGTATTTCTTCTGTTTCGTTTTGTGTCTTGGTTAATGGGTCCCCTACTCAGAAATTCATTCCTGAGCGTGGACTTAGACAAGGAGACCCGATCTCGCCGTATTTATTCATAATTTGTGCTGAAGCTCTCTCTACCTCACTTGATCTTGAGGTTGGTAGGAAAAATATGCAAGGTGTTAAGATTTGTCGACGAGCACCAGAAATTTCACATCTTCTGTTTGCAGATGACAGCTTGGTATTCTGTAGAGCATATACTAGGGATGTTGCGGCTACCAAGCGAGTATTACAGGTATATGAAAATGCTTCGAGACAGAAAATTAATTATGATAAGTCAGATGTGGTGTTTAGTTCGAATGTGGGGGAATAACTTAGGGAATAATTAGCTGGAAGTCTGGGGATGCGAGAGGTTGATGGCTTTTCGAAGTATCTAGGCATCCAAATGATGGTGGGTAGATCGAGATTATATGTGGTTTAACCTGCTAAAAGAGAGAGTATAGAAACGGCTCCAGGGATGGAAACAACAGGTTTTATCTTTTGCAGGTAGAGAAGTCCTTATTAAGGCAGTTGCCCAAGCGATCCCTACCTATTTGATGAGCTTGTTTAAACTTCCCAAGGGGTTATGCAAGAGTATCCAGAATATGGTGGCAAGGTTTTGGTGGGGTAGCAAGGAGGGTGAAAGGAAGATACACTGGGTTGCCTGGAGTAAAATGAGCACACCAAAGAGAGAAGGGGGGATGGGTTTTCGGCATTTAGGGTCGTTCAACCAGGCTATGTTGGCGAAGCAATGTTGGAGAATTATCATCAAACTTGACTCTTTGGTGAAGAGTACTGAAGGCGCGGTATTCTCCAAAGAAGGAGTTTATGGAGGCCTCGGTTGGACATCGACCAAGTTACGAATGGAGGAGTATAATGAGTGCGAGATGGATTTTAGAGAAGGGTTGCAAGTGGTTAGTAGGCAATGGCAGGAACACCAACGTGTGGAATGATGCGTGGGTGGCCCGACCACCATCATTCAAGGTTATCTCTCCAATGATTGCAGGAAAACAAGATATGATAGTGGTTGATTTACTTGATGTTGAGCAAGGGAGTTGGCGAGAAGATGTTGTATGGGCCAATTTGCTACCATTTGAAGCGGAGGAAGTCCTTGGAATCCCAATATGCCCTTCTTCAATGTGCAATCGACTAGCATGGCATTACGCAAAAGATGGCCATTACTTTGTACGCACAGGTTACCATTTCATTAGATGGTTTCACAAGGGTGAGGAGAATAGGTCGTCATCGAACCCGAGCTTGAAGCCTTGGGACACAATTTGGGCGATGAATGTCCCACCAAAAATCAAAAGCTTTGGTTGGCGACTTAGCCGAGGTGCACTGCCCACGAGAGGTAACATTTATAGGAGAATTCCAAATGCTAATGCTGCGTGTTCTCGTTGTTCTCATCATTTAGAGTCGAACCTACATGTTATTGCTGGTTGCCCTCAGGCATGAGAGATTTGGGAAGCTGCAGGTATGGAGTATGTGAAGGAGATGGAGGGGCGAGGTGGGATAATTGAATGGGTTGATAGTCGGAGGGCTCGGGTTAAGGACATGGATATGGAGCGTATCATGGTGCTCGCCGGGGCTGTTTGGCGGGATCGAAATGCAACATACCATGGCTCAATTGTGCCACCAGCAGAGGAGGTAAGTAGAGGGGTGTTGGACTACTTGGGGGCGTACTATAATGCCCAACCGTGTGTGCGTCCCACTCGTCCTCGGTGCGCTGCGTCGTGGTCGGCTCCGTCTATGGGTTGGGCCAAAATTAATACTAATACAGGTGTGAAGGAGCTGGGTGTCACGGTCTGCCTTTTCAAGTTGCGGGACGTGCGATGCGCTGTTGTCTCCTAGCGGCAAGAGTGCCAGTCGTACACAAGGAACGTCTTCGGGGTGTCCGTGGACACAAGAGAGTGAGGGAGGGGCGGAGTTTGAGAGAGAGGGGTTGGATGATGCACGCAATCAATACAGTTTGACAACAACAAGCATTGACATCAATACATCGATATGGAGGACTGCTTCCCCCATAAAGAGTCTTAAAAGGTTTATTCATTCTGACAGGAGTATACATCAAGAGTGCATAACTTTCATTCTCAACATCTACTCCTAAAAGTAAAAGAAATAGAAAGCTTAAAGACATGTCTAAGGGTCAACACGCAGGAAGCGCCTTAGAGACATGTTACTAGAGAACTAGAAAGCGTAAAGACATGTCCAAGGGTCAACACGCAGGAAGCACCTTAGAGACATGTTATATTGCAAGGAAAGCTGTAAATTACAAGGTGTGAAGGGCGGAACCTAACATTCTCCCCCACTAAAGTTGTCGACGTCCTCGGCGACGTGATTCAGTCATCAAGTCTCGGGGACGGCTTGGTGCGGATGTTGGCCTGAGTAGACTTGTTGCGGGCAGAGTCTTCCGGATCTGGATGGTACGGCTTCAAACGACTCACATGAAAGACAGGGTGTACTTTCATCCAAGTCGGGGGTTCCACTTTGTAAGCCGTATTTCCCACCTTTTTGGTGATAAGAATGGGACCTTCATATTTGCGGACCAACCACTTGTCACTTCCTCTAAGGAATCTCATTTGCTCTGGGAGGATCTTCACCATCACTAGGTCTCCCACTTCGAACTCCAGTGGCCTTCTCTTCTGATCGACCCATTTCTTCATGTGCTTCGAAGCCTTTTCTAAGTAACTCCGAGCAATGTCGGTGTTTTGCTTCCATTCTCTGGTGAACTCATAAGCCTTCTTGCTTCGGCCCTTGTAAGGATCATCTATAGTGTGTGGTAAGAGAGGTTGTTGTCCTGTGACAACTTTGAAGGGAATCCTGTTGGACGAGGAGCTCTTCTGAGAATTGAAGCACAGTTGGGCTACATCTAGTAGTCTCACCCACTCTCTCTGGTTGGCGCTCACAAAGTGTCGAAGGTATTCTTCAAGGAGCCCGTTGAATCTTTCTGTCTGTCTGTCTGTTCGGGGATGGTATGCTGAAGACATGCTCACCTCTGACCCAAGAAGCTTGAAGAGTTCACCCCAAAAGATACATGTGAACCGAGGGTCTCGGTCACTCACAATGCTCTTAGGCAGCCCCCATTACTTGACAATGTATTTGAAAAAGAGGACGGTTGTCTCTTCTGCCCCAGTAACTTTCGGCATAGGGATGAAAGTGGCATACTTCGAGAATCGATCCACTATTACCATAATCGCGGACAAGGGTCCGACTTTCGGTAACCCGTTGATGAAGTCCATGGAGACACTCTCCCATGGTCTAGTCGGCACTGCGAGTGGGTTTAGCAAGCCGCCCTGCTTGAATTGATCCGGCTTGTCTTGCTGACACATGAGACACGTCCGAGTATAGCTCATTATGTCATCCTTCATCTGGGGCCAAAAGTACCCTTGTTTTAACAAGCTCAAGGTTCGCTGCCACCCCGGATGTCCTGCCCAAAGGGTGTCATGACATTCACTCAGCAATTGTCCTCGAAGGCCCTCGGCCCTGGGAACATACAATCTATGTCCCTTTGTGAAGATAAGGCCATCTTCTAACCAGAATCGTCGCGTTTTCCCTTCTTCAATGAGCTGTTTGATGGTCTTCGCCATCGTATCTTGACCTAGATGTTGCTTGATCTGGTCGCGGATTGTAGTGGCCACAAGACAGGCCGACAAGTGAGCCATTTGCTTCAAGGCACACAGCGAAGTCAGCCCGACGACTGAGAGCATCCCCGACCTTGTTGTTGACCACAGGTCTGTAAATAAACTCCACATCAAATTCCGCCAGGGACTCCTGCCACCGAGCTTGTTGTAGACACCAAAAATTATGTCTATGATAAGTCCCCATAAAAACCCGATGATGAAAGGATTGGATTTTGCTCGAACTTGGGTTGCGAGAATAATTGCTCTGATGATTAGCCTAGTTCATTTGAAATAACCAGTGGAAGCCTTTTGTACAGGTGATCCACCAGTTGGACTCGATTCAATTGGAGTCCAAAGCTGAGAGATAGGCCTCTTTGAACCTAAGGGCTAGACCTTGCAAACGGGTCATTTGGGTCGGGTTCGGGTCTGGTCATTTCGGTTCGGTCTGATTCGGGTTATCTCTATTTTCGGTTCGGGTTCGGGTCGGGTTGGGTATATTTGGGCTCAGGTTGATTCGGATCATGTTGTTTTCAGGTCGGTTGCGGGTCGGGTCAATTCGATTTGGGCCATATCGGTTCGGGTTGAATTGGGTTATCACACACTGTGCTCGGTTCGGGTTCGGATCGGTTCGGTCCGGGTATATTTGGGTTTGGGTCGATTCGAGTCATGTTGTTTCGGGT
The DNA here is from genome assembly GCA_038025085.1 of Tetragonia tetragonoides. Lineage (NCBI taxonomy): Eukaryota > Viridiplantae > Streptophyta > Magnoliopsida > Caryophyllales > Aizoaceae > Tetragonia > Tetragonia tetragonoides. Next base: position 33,981,947 of record CM076140.1, read on the forward strand.
CAGATATGGGTCGTACAGATTTCAGTCACAATTTTTTTTCAAGTTCGATTTTAGTACAATTTTCCCCGATTGCATTACTACATTTTGAGTTCGGGTACAAGTCAGTTCAATATCAGAATGATTGCTCGTCGTTTTCAGTAAATACCTCATCACAATGTTGTGAGTCACATATTTCAAAGTGGACAATTAAATTGGGTCGGAGGGAGTAATATTTTGGAGTGCCTGCAATTTTTATAGGAGGAGAAGTAATCAATTGCGTTGCAATTTTTGTAAGAGTAACTCATATAAGGCCACAAATATATAAATTGATTATATAAATAGATATTTTAATAGGTGAGTGTAATCACTATGTTTTAAATTATTTTAATTTTACTATGTTTAAAACACTAACAAATAAATAAATAAAAATAAATAAATAAATAAATATAAATAAATAAAATATTATAAGTTTCGGTTCGGGTTCGGGTTCGGGTTGTTTCGGGTCATAAGTTTCCGGTTGTGTTCGGTTCGAGTCCTTTCAGGTTATTCGGATTGGGTCGGTTTCGGTTTAGATCAGATTCGGGTACGGGTGATATCGTGTCTGCTAATTTCGGGTAGGTTCAGTTTGGATCGGGTTGTTTTGGATTTTCGGTTCAATTTCGGGTCTTGCTATTCAGGTTGAACCGGGTCACGGGTCGGGTTATTCGGATCGGGTTATCGGGTCCGAGTCAGTATTGCCAGGTCTAGTAAGGGCCCGAAAGGGAACCCAAACCCATGAGTCAACGCTTGGTCAAACAAGGGAACTCAGTCAAATTCCGCGTGGACCCCCTCGGAAAAGCCTCCCCCGCTTGGAAAAGCAGTTAGGCGCCTATACAGGCATGCCGCTCCAGGTCCAAGCGGCTTGACCGCTTGCCTTGCGGCTAAGCCACTTGTCCTACCGGCTTAGCCGCTCGGCCTAACTGTATGGCCGCCAGGACCCTTTCTCGCGGACTGCGAATTCGAGGCCCATTCGATTTTCGTGCCAAACCCTGGCAGCTCCCCATCTTCTATATAAACAAACCTTAGGGTCCAGTTGAAGAGGTTGGCAGTTTCTCTCTTAGGTTGGTCTTCAGGTTGGAAATTCTCTCTGAAAGGTTGGCCCCCAAAAAGTTGACTCTCTCTTTCTCTCATATTAAACCAGAAATTCTGATTCTACTCCTTCTTGAGGTTAGCCCTAGCACCACAAAATAAACCTTCACACTTCATCAAGAGCATGAATTCAAGCATTATAACCCAATAAGTTCAGTGTGAGCATCCAGGTAATCCAACCTGAGGGTTTTCAATAAATTTTTATATTGCTTGTTATTACTAACGATTTTTGTTTATGTGATATGTACATGCATGACGCGTTTTGAGCAAAAGGGCTTGTATTAAGCCTAATTAGTGGATGAATGAATGTTTTAATTTTGTTATTATTGCTCCTTATGATTAAATTATGCTTTGTTTGTGGATTGGTGGATGAATTATTTGTTTGTCTTCTAACTTGCAGGTTTTAGCATATTTATTGTTTTCTAGCAATAAAAGCATGTAATTTGATAAATTGTTAAAAGTGGTCACAATAATAATGTTTGTTCAACCCATTAGTTAAAACTAGGAATTTGGACAAATTGAACCCTGTTTGGAACCGAAGCTTTAATAATTATATTGAATCGATTAGTAAAAGCCGTTGTTGCCAACGAGCGAGTTGGGTGCCTAACACCTTCCTAGCTCGTACTCACGCCCCCGAACTCATTTATGAAGTCAATTTCCCCAATAGGGATCGGTATGCACATGAATTGGGTTGGCGTCTTTCTAGACTATCGACTTGATTCCAAGGTTTCCAAATTACCTTAAATTTCGTGGCGACTTCCGACAATCTTAATCATGTCCTTAGTGCAAAAGGAAAATCTTCATGTGCATTCACACTCAAAGGTTCACGGAAACCCGAACGACCGCCCTCTCCTAGGCTGTCCGGAAACCCGAAGGAAGGGGCGAAGGAAAAAAGGGGAGAAAAATTCGGTAGCCTACAGTGGCGACTTCACTGGAGACATGATTAAGAGGGTGTAACTTGAAAATCGATTCATTGTTATTATTTTTGCTTGGTTCACTACCTTGAGTGTTCTTATTATTGGTTTATGACTCGTCATTCTTCTATTAATTTGCATTCATTGCATTCATGTGCATGCGCTTACGCGACTTCCGAACTTGTTTTTACAAGTTCAAACTAGTTTTTAGCCAATGGAGTGTGGTGAAGGGCCTTGGTGAGAATGCACTCAATTTTTCTTTGCCAAGAAACATGGATCCCCCCACCTCATGTACCTTCCTACGCATTCGTCCATTCGACGAGTAGGATAACTAGAATGCCTCACATTGTCGCGCATCCCGCGTATTGTTGTACATTCTTGATCATAAGTACCTTTTGACCAAAATCGTTAAGCCTACCCCATTGCATGAACTAGAACCAATGCTTTAGGTTGAAGCTCAGTCCCATGTCCATGCTAGATTTCCATGATCATGTCATTTGCGTTGTTGTGCTGTTTGCCCACATGTGAGCGCAATCTTTGCGTAGTCTTTTTTGTCGTCATAGAATATTAGGTTAGCCAATTAGGATCTTTTCCTTTTTTGAGTCTAGATTTTGTCTTAAGATTGAGTCTAGAATCTTTATTTTAAGGAAACAATATCCCTGAATATTCTTTATGATGCTCATTACCTTAGGAAAGATTTGGATGCTTTATTCTTTCCTTTTATTTAGGTAGTGAGTCTAGGCCAAAAGATCTTGATAATATCTCTCCCCTCCCCTTTTAGTCAAGAGTACAACATCTTTTGCTTTATCCCATATTGAGTCGAGACAATATCTCTCCCCTCCCCTTTTAGTCAAGAGTATAATATCTTTTGCTTTATCCCATATTGAGTCGAGACAATATCTCTCCCCTCCCCTTTTAGTCAAGAGTATAATATCTTTTACTTTATCCCATATTAGTCGAGATAATATCTCTCTTCCCCCCCCCTTTTAGTCAAGAGTATAGTATCTTTTGCTTTATCCCATATTGAGTCGAGATAATATCTCTCCCCTCTCCTTTTAGTCAAGAGTATAATATCTTTTATCTTTCTTTTTCCGTGTTGAGATCTTTTGACCTAAACCCATTACTTAGTCCCCAAGGGTAGCTATGTTGATAGAATATTCTAGATAGCAATTTCCCATCTTTGTTTTAAAACTTTTCTTTTGTGGAACTTGTTAGTCTTTTCTTTTCTAAGTCTTATCCGCTGTCCAGGATTGGGAAGAAAATAGTCGGTCCGAAAAGTTGGGAGCGCGATCATAGTAATCAACGCCTGGTTAGGAAGCTCGTATTGGAATCTCCTCCTCTGAACAAGGCTAGGTCTGACGCAGTGTTTGTTACTCCCCCTCCATACCGACTACCCTGTTCTAAGTTGACTAAAATGGCCGAAGTTGACATGCTACCTCCACCACCTAAGACTACTGATGAAATGTTGGCTGAAATGATGACAATGTTGGAAACCATGGGAAACCATGTGACATGGATAGAAAGCAAGGTTAAGGAAGCTGACCCTCTCAACCATGATGATCCTCCACCTCGAGATGACAAAGTAGAAGAGCTAGGTGCTGAAATTAAGAATCTTGAGTTAGCTCTAACTCAAAACAAGATCATAAGTGACTACATGATCAATGCTGAAGGATATTCCTCTCACATCAAGGGAAAGCTCCCACAAAAGTTCTCTATGCATTAAGTCCCCACCTTCAAAGGGATCGATGATCCAAAAGATCACATAAGGGCTTTCACCACCGCGATGGGCCTAAGAGGAGTAGATCCTGACCTCTATATTCATCTTTTCTCACAAACTTTGGACCCCACTGTTAGGGCAAGGTTCTTCAAGTTTGAGCCCAATCAGATTCAGAAATGGAACAAAGTATCTAGTTTATTCCTCACTAGGTACGCCGACAATGTCATGCAACCAACTACCATGTGAGAGTTGGAAGCAATAAAGCAAGGTGAAAATGAAAGTTTCACTGACTTTGTTAAGAAATGGAGAACTGAGTGGCCGAAATGCTCGACCGTCCATCCAAGGAATAGCAAATTCGCAAACTCATCAAAAATTTACAACCTCCTTACTTGAATCCTCTCAAATATCAAGCAATTACTTCATACACACAACTCAATAGTGTGGGATTGCTCATAGAGGACGATCAAGCACTTAAAAAGGAGAAAAGCAAGGACTTCTTCAACAAAGGCACTTATAACTCGAACTACAAGAAGTATCCCAATTCGGAAGGCTCTTCCAACAAGATTAATGAAGTCAATGCTGTCTACGACAAACCGCAAAGGTAATACACCCCATTGGGCATTACCTATGCTAAAGCCTTGGAAAAGCTTGTCAAGAATGACTATCTCAATGTCATGGGCCCCACTCCGGATCCTGACGTTGAAAAGAGGAGCCCATCATGGAATCCTAATCTTTATTGCAAATCCCATAGAGGAAAAGGACATGACACCGAAAAGTGTTGGACACTCAAGAATAAAATCCAGGATCTTTTTGACAATGGGACTATTCCCAAGACAAAGAATGTTCCCACTACAAACAACACACCAATCCTCTAGGTGCGGTTTTCGTCATTACAAATGAAGAGGAAGAAAAGGACACCTCTCGCCTGATTGTGCCAATTGGACATTTTATCCCACCATTTAAGCTTGACTCCCTCCACCTAGAGGTAGCCGGAATTTGGGATAGTGACGAAGAAGATGACCTTCAAACAATGAAAAGCGCCCCTAAGAAATCATTGAAAGAATTGCTCATGGAAATCACTGTCGGTCTAAAACATCGAGATGAAGAGAAAAGAAAGAGAGGACGCAGAAGCGCAGTCCGCATCTATCCTCCACCAAAGCATGAATCTCCCACTTGAAAGTCACGCCCCATCCATGAGGGATATGAGCAAAAGGGATTTTTCTTCATTACCCCTCTGCCTCACTCACACCCTTGAAATACTCATAAGTATCAGGATCATACGACCACTGGGACCTACTCCTGATCCTGTCTCTCCTGGGATTGCTTGACACCCACATAAGTTTTGCAATTACCACAGGGGAAGGGGCCACGACACTGAAGAATGTTGGGCACTGAAACACAGAATTCAAGATCTTATAGAAGTCTAGCCATGTAGCTACAAAGATACCGCTAAGGAATACCGTAGCCAAATGCCAAGAAGGGTATATACCCTCTTTTTTTGACCCCGACTCAAATCTTTCAAGATCTTTGTTGGAAGGGTTATCTAAATCCAATCGGGCCAATACCCGATCCAGATCCAGGAAATAGGAGTAAGAACTGGAACAATACTTCTTTTTGCATCTATCATCGAGGAAGAGGACATGATACGGACAAATGCGTACACCTGGAATGCAAGATAGACCTCATCGACAAGGGGGTCATCTGCATGCTATGAGACCTTATCCGACACCCTTAATAAAGGAAGAATCACCTTCATTCCTCCTTTGCCTGTAAGGAGGCTAAACTTTGATTGGGTAGAGTACACACCCAACAACGCTTTGGGTCTATTATTTGGACAAGAGCATCTCTATCCGGAAGATGAGGAGCTGCACAATGTCAATAACACAATTTAAGATGCGAACTTTGACCCAACCAAGTTGATCACTCCAAACGAGGGTTGACTCACAAAACAGAAACACACCATAAGCTGGACGGGAGCCAACGGAAAGAAGATCAAGATCACGATCTCCGAATAATCCAAGCCTGACACCGACACTGACTCCGACTGGACTTAGTCTGATTCTGAAGACGAGTCTAATATAGCAGAGTCAACCACCCAAATCTGTGTTTAATTCTGTTTGCAAGTCTAATGATGTTAAAGCCAATAGTAATGGCTCAGTTGATATTCCAGTTTCCTCTATCAATGAAATTATTATTGATTCTGCTTACTTCTGGGATTAATTAGTAGCTAATAATTCAAAAGATGAACCAGAATTGCCCAAAGAAGTAACTAAAGCACTATTAGAACATGAACAAAAGACTTCAATTGTGGAAGAAACAGAATTAATCAATCTTGCAAGCGATCAAGAGCCGCCCCAAGTACGCATTGGCTTATCGTTAACTCCCAAAGAGCAAGAAAGCTTTATAAATCTCTTAAAAGAATACATAGACGTTTTTGCTTGGTCCTACAAAGATATGCCGGGAATAAGTCGTGAGATAGCACAACATACAATACCGCTCAATCCTGATTCAAAGCCGGTAAAGCAAAAACTTCGGAGAATGAAACCTGAGTGGACACTAAAAATCAAAGAAGAGGTGCAGAAACAACTCGCAGCAGGTTTTATTAAGGTCGCTCAATATCCAGAATAGGTCGCTAATATAGTGCCCGTTCCAAAAAAGGACGGCAAAGTAAGGAAGTGCGTCGATTTCAGAGATCTAAACAAGACAAGTCCAAAGGACGATTTTCCCTTGCCACATATAGACGTACTGGTGGACAATACCCCAGGACATGCCCTCTTATCATTCATGGACGGCTATGCAGGGTATAACCAAATACAAATGGCCGAAGAAGATATGGAGAAAATCACCTTCATAACCCAATGAGGAACATACTGCTATACCGTCATGCCTTTCGGGTTGAAGAATGCGGGAGAAACATACCAAAGAATCGCGACTTCCCTACTACATGACATGATGCACAAGGAAGCCGAGGTGTACGTAGACGATATGATCATCAAATCCAAGGAGAGAGAAGGGCATATACCCTCTCCAAAGAAATTCTTTGACAGGCTTCGGAACTACAATATGAGATTAAATCCTCAAAAGTGCGCATTTGGAGTAACTTCTGGCAAGCTCTTAGGATTCGTCATAAGCACAAGAGACATTGAAATTGATCCTATCAAAATCAAAGGTATAAGAGATATGCCATCTCCCAAAACTGAAAAGGAGATAAGAGGATTCTTAGGACGGCTCCAATATATAAGTCGATTCATATCCAAATTGACTATTACATGCGAGCTCATCTTCAAAAAGCTCAAAAAGGACACTAAATCTACCTGGGATGATCAATGCCAGCAAGCCTTCGACAAGATCAAAGAGTATTTAGCTAATCCACCTGTATTGGTTTCACCAATTCCGGGAAAGCCACTTATGGTATACCTAACAGTCACAAAAATCGCCATGGGTGCTATGTTGGCCCAAAAAGTGGAGAATGATGAAAAGGCAATATACTACCTTAGCTAGAAATTCTTAGAATACGAAACGCGTTACTCCACACTAGAGAAAACGTATCTCGCATTGGTCACTGCAACAAAGAAGCTTCGACACTACATGCTACAACATTCTATCAATATAAAGTCAAGGATGAATCCACTAAAGTACTTGTTCGAAAAACTCATTCTTAGTGGAAGAATAGGAAGATGGACTGTCATGCCTTCAGAATTCGATCTAACTTTTGAACACCAAAAGGTAATCAAAGGACATGCCATTTCTGAACATCTTGCTGGAAACCCAGTTAATAGCGAAGATGCTACACATGACTTTCCCGATGAAGGAATAATGAGTGTCGAAGAAACCACTTGGCAGTTATACTTTGACGGTGCATCAAACCAAAATGGTTATGGTGCAGGAGTATTATTAGTCAGCCTAGAAGGCGCACATACTCCCATAGTCATCAAATTAGACCATGAGGTAACCAACAACGACGCCGAGTATGAAGCATGCATCATTGGTTTAGAAGCGGCAAAAGAACTACAAATTAAGGATCTAAAGGTATATGAAGATTCAACTCTCATCATAAACCAAGTCTCCAAAAAGTGGAGAGTGAAAAGCGAATCCCTGACACCTTACCAGGAATATCTTGAAAAGATAGCAAAATATTTCACCCACGTCCGTTTTACGTACCTTTCTAGAGATGACAACCAGTTCGCGGATGCCTTAGCAAAAATGGCCTCCATGGTAAATATTCAAGATGATGTAATCTCCACACCCATTCACATACAAAGGCGCACTGAGCCCGCCTTTTGTAATGCACTTGAAGTACTTGCCAACGAGGAAGAAGAAGAGGAATGGTTTACCGAGATTCTCAATCTACTCGCCAAAGGTGATTACCCTCCATAATCCACACCTAGGGCACAAAGAGCTTTAAGAAGACTAGCCGCACAGTACATACATGTGCAAGGAAAACTTAATAAAAAGATACCACAACGGCTAAGTCTTCTATGCTTAAAGGAACGTGAGGCCATCAAAGCCATGAGAGACATACATAATGGCGTATGTGGTCCCCATTTGAATGGACTCACCTTGGTCAAGAAGATCCTAAGGCAAGGATACTATTGGACTACGATGGAAAATGATTGCATCGAATACGTGAGAAAGTGCACACGCTGCCAATTCCATGCCATTTACAACATAGACCTCCTACTCCTCTACATACATTCACTTCACCATGACCGTTCTCTGCACGGGGTATTGATATCATTGGGAAAATCACCCCCACAAGAAAAGGAGACCATGAATACATACTAGTCACGATAGATTATTTCACCAAATGGGTTAAAGCTCGCTCATACGCAAGAATAGCATCAAAGCACGTGGCAAAGTTCATACATGACAACATCATTTGTAACACCCCCGAATTCGCAACGATTTCCTGGGAACTATAGACGTCGTTGTGCACAACTCGACACCGCTGAACCGTCCCAAACCCGAGGGATTATCACTGCAACATTTATCACTAAGGAGTAAATTCTAAGCAGAAAGAAAGACTAGGCATCAAAAGGAGCTTACTAAGGAACTAAACAAACTAAACAGTTAATATCAGAGTTGTCTATATAGTGAGCTAAAAACCATTAAACCAAATTTATTACAACTTGCCTTCAAAGGGCTAAATCCAAGAACAATCCAAACGATCTAAACTGAACAAAAACAGTTCTAAAAACCAACGCCAACTCAACCTTTCAAGCTGTACGTTCTAAATCAACTAAACCTGCACTTTGGTTTCCATGACGGAAACAAAATATAGAAGAAAAGAAAAGAAACAAAAGAGAAACAAAAATCAGATAAACTGAATAAACGTCATCCGTACCCAGTAAAAACATTTCGCAAACCTTACCTAAGGTTTTTAGAAGAATCATTGAAATTCATTTGCATACGCACATAAGCATATAATCAAGCATACGCACAACGACATTCTTTTATATGTAATTCTTGTATAGTGATCACACGAAATACGACATAGACAATCCGTCTTGATTAGAGAGATGTAAGAGAGTGAATAGAACAGCAGTTACCCATACTGTTCATCGAAGATACAATCACGCCATGACTTTAATGACTCTAGTCTGCACACTACCTCTAGTATAATTACACGAGCCTAGAGGACTTAATAAATGGGGAATGATCCGTCCTAGACACATTGCGAGGTGTCCATAAGTAACTTGGGAATCACTCATCCCTTAAACTACAACATTAGGTGCAATCCCGATTGCTCGACTACTCCTAGGGATCCATTAGGAGTCTTACTTTCATTTAATTCAATTCACATAATTTCCATTGGTTAACATAAGTGGTACTACGAGACCACGACTTACTAATTCATTTCATGCTCTTGACAATGAATAGTAAATAATGACAATAATGATAATCCAATACGATGAGAATTAAACATGCTTTAATTCAATAACGACGATAATTCAATAATGATGACAAGTAATGTCTAGCACAATTTCGGCAGCACTTCGGCAGGGTAATATGATATCCAAAAATTCACAAATCACCAGAGACATTCAACGATAATATATAGGTGGTCACTAGCACTCAGTAATACCTATACCAATTAGCATATAATTAATAGCATAATAATATTAATAATTCGTTATTCAACAATTGTCCAATAATCATCATATGGACTAATTAATTCCCAAAACATGCTAACACCAACATGCTAATTATAACTCATATTTCCAGTAGTGAATCATACTTAATAACTTCATAATAATGACGATATAACTTAATCATGCTTTGCATATTGAATTCACAATAAATTCCCAATTAGCACATAACACATCAAAATAGTTTTGATGGGGCTTTGGAAGAAGGTAGGCATGAGAGCTTACCACTAATACACTACCAACAGTAAGTATGCTCCAACCAATCGACAATAATCACACTTGCTCCTTAGGTCCTAATTAAAAATAATTACCGAATCAGTATTAATTAAGTACAAAAATACAAAAAGTAACGAAATCTAATTCTGATATTTTTATTAAATTCCTTGATTTATTTCAACCAATCTAGACTTTTCAAAATCCGAATTCCGATTCCGAATGAGTGCAGAAAAATAAAAGCATTAAATTAAAAATACTGAAAATCGAATTAATAATTACGAAAAATATAAAAACGAAACCCTAACTTCAAAACTATGGCTAGGTCACGGGTACCCATGCATGGGACCCATAACCGCACCCAACACCACCACCACCACCCACTGGCCACCATGGCCGGTGGTGGTGGTCGCCGGAGCTCCGACGAAGAGAGGAGAGAGAAAGTCGCGAAAGAGAGAAAGGGAGAGAACGCGAGAGAGAAGAAGAGAGAGAGAGAGCAGGGCTCGGTCTCGTGGCCCGGGCCATCACCGGCGACCACTCAGGCGTGGCCTGGTGGTGCCGTGGTGGCGCTCCGATGGCGCGACGGCGAACAGGAGGGGGAGGGGTCGCGACGCAAGGAGAAAGAGAAAGGGAAAAATAAAGAGAAAAAGAGAGGGAGAAGGAGAGAGGCTTACCACCGGGAAGACGGGCGACGGTCCAGTGGTTCTCCGGTGAGGTGCACGGCTGAGGTGAGAGAGAGGAGAGAGCCGGCGAGAGGAGAGAGAGCTTTCGGGTGAGAGAGAGAGAGAGAGTGAGGGTTTTGGCTCAGTTTGCAAAACTGATGACTTGCCTCACCTTTTTCTTATATAGGCCCTTAGTCAACCCAAGTCAAATACTACTAGGTTTAGGAATTTATTTAATATTATTCTGATTTAAATAACAAAATAAAACTAATTAAAACTATATGAATAATTCTTATTCATATATAAAACATTTTAATTAAACTCCTCAAAATTAATAAATGCAATTTATGAAAGTCCCATAATAATAATTTTTATTATTATGGCTTTAATTGAATAAATCGAATCCTTGAATGAATATACGATTTAATCTCCAAAACTATTTATAAATCATTTATAAATCAATATAATAATTATAGAAAATATTGGGGTATCACATTCTACCCTCCTTAAAAGAAGTTTCGTCCCGAAACTTGAGACATGAAGTAATCACTTCCCAAAGCAAAACGAGTTTACCTATACGAAGGTCTAAAACAATTTCTAGGACACTAACATATGCAAGATGAGCAAGTACGATCGTGATTCTAAGTTGATTAGCATGTACCATGCAATTCGTGCAAAGCGATAAACAAAACACGCAAAAAGGCGAAATTTCGAGGAGTGACATTCTACCCTCCTTAAAGGAGTTTCGTCCCGAAACTCAAGTGGGACTAGTACCTTCTAGGAAGAGGTCTGGATACTTCTCGCGCATCATGGATTCAGCTTCCCATGTTACTTCCTCTTGACTTTGTCGAGAACAAACGACTTTGACGATCGGAATAGTCTTTGTTCGAGTTGAGCGCTCTTTGCAATCCACTATCTTGATAGGACGCTCTTCATAAGTCAAACTTTCATCGAGATCGATCGTTTCTGGTTGAACGACATGAGTTGGATCATGTACGTATCGCTTCAACTGAGAGACATGAAACACACTGTGGACTTTTGCAAGTTCCACAGGTAAAGCTAATCGATAAGCAACCTCACCAATCCTTTCCAGAATCTCGTAAGGTCCAATATAACGAGGACTTAACTTCCTCTTACGACCAAAATGCATGACACCTTTGGTAGAAGATACTCGCAAAAGTACCTTGCTTCCTACCTCAAAGTCTTAAGGTCTACGACCTCTATCTGCGTACGATTTCTGGCGATCTTGAGCACTACGCATCTTTGCTTGAATCACTTTGACCACTTCGACGGTCTGCTGGATCATTTCTGGACCCAACACTGCAGTTTCACTAATGTCGTTCCAACAAACTGGCGATCTACACTTCCTACCATACAATGCTTCATGTGGTGCTCGATCAATGCTTGAGTGATAGCTATTGTTGTAAGAAAACTCGATCAATGGAATGTGTGTATCCCACGAGCCTTGATACTCTAGAGCACACGCTCGAAGCATATCCTCCAAGGTCTGAATCGTTCTTTTCGTCTGACCATCAGTCGTTGGATGAAAAGCAGTACTGAACTTCAATTTGCTTCCAAAAGCTTATTGCAATTTCTGCCGAAAATGAGATAGAAATCTCGAGTCTCTATCTGAAACGATATCCTCTGGAACACCATGAAGTCTCATGACTTCCTTGACGTAAGCATCCGCTAGCTTCTCCATTTCCCAAGTGTCATTCATTGGGATGAATCACGCAACTTTCGTCAAACGATCCACGACTACCCAAATGACGTTGTTCTTCTTCTGTGTCAATGGTAAACCATGACAAAGTCCATTGAAATTGAGTTCCATTACCACATAGGGACTTCAAGCGATTGTATCATTGCACCAGGTCTCTTGTGTTCGATCTTCACCTTCTGGCACGTCAGACACTTAGCCACGAATTCAGCGACATCTTGTTTCATACCTTTCCACCAGAACATTTGGAGAAGGTCTTTGTAAAGCTTGTCTCCACCAGGATGTACAGAATAAGGTGTATTGTGAGCTTTACCCATAATCTGACTCTTGATCTCCGGGTCATTCGGCACACAGACACGATCACGAAATCTCAAGACACCGTCTTGACCAATAGAAAAGTCCTCGGATCTACCCTCGTCCTTGTGGCATAGAATCCGTTGAAGATCCTCATCTGAACTCTGTTTACCCTTGATCTCGTCGAATAAGGTTGGTCGAACTGATATATGTGCTAAGGTACATTGAACGTCACCTTTCAGCACCATCTCCACATCTAGACTCTGCAAGTCACGAATGATCTCCCTTGGAAGTACTAAAGCAGTGTTCAACGTATGACGAGTCTTTCTACTCAAAGCGTCAACTACAACGTTAGCTTTCCCTTCGTGATACTGTATGTCGATGTCGTACTCTGTCAATAACTCTAGCCATGTTCTTTGTCGCATATTCAATTCCTTTTGCGTGAATATGTACTTGAGACTCTTGTGGTCCGTAAACATCTTGACAGCAGAACTATAAAGATAATGTCTCCAAATCTTCAAGGAAAATACGACAGCAGCGAGCTCTAAGTCGTGAGTAGGGTAATTATCCTCGTGCTTCTTCAATTGTCTTGAGGCATAAGCCACTACGTTACCATGTTGCATTAAAACACAGCCTAAGCCATGCTTAGGCGCGTCACTATGGACTTTGTACCCTTCAGTTCGGTGTGGACCAGCCTATAACAACTCTAATCTTTTCCGGGTCAACAACAACTCCACTCTTAGACACCACATGTCCTAAGAAGGAAACAGTTTCTAACGAAAACTCGCACTTCGACAGCTTGGCGTACAACTGATGTCGTCTCAAAATCTCCAAAATGGTTCGCAAGTGTTGCTCGTGCTCATCAGCGTTCTTCGAATAGACCAAAATATCGTCAATAAAGACAACTACGAACTGATCGAGATATGGCTGGAACGTACGGTTCATCAAATCCATAAACTTCGCAGGTGCGTTCGTCAACCCAAAAGGCATCACCCCGAACTTGTAGTGTCCATACCTCGTCATAAATGCGGTCTTTGCAATGTCCGGCTCGGAAATCCTGAGTTGATGGTATCCTGAACGTAGATCGATCCTGGAGAAAACAGTCGCTCTACGAAGTTAGTCAAATAGGCCGTCAATCCTCGGAAGTGGATAACGATTCTTGATCGTGATCTTGTTCAACTCTCGGTAGTCTATGCACAGTCTCATACTACCGTCCTTCTTACGTACGAACAGAACAGGAGCACCCAAAGGCGATACACTCGGGCATATGTATCCCTTCTCCTGTAGTTCCTCGAGTTGCGTTTTCAGTTCTTTCATCTCTGTAGGAGCCATACGATACGGAGCTTTTGAGATCGGAGCAGAACCTGGAGGTAAGTCAATCGTGAAGTCGATAATGCGTTGCTGAGGCATTCCTGGAATCTCGTCTGGAAAGACGTCAGCGTACTCCAAAACAACTGGAATAGGTTTTGAAACTTCGGCCTCTCGACTTGTATCCACTACATGACATAGGTAAATCTCTTCACCTTTAGTCATACACTCCTTTGCTTTCATGGTTGCCACTACCTTCAACTTTGGCCTAACCACGACTCCTTTGTAGGTAATCCTCCTACCCTTCGGTCTACGCAATGACACACGTTGTTCAAAGCACTCAATCTTAGCCCTATACTTGGCTAACAAATCCATTCCCAAAATCACGTCAAAATCCTTCAAATCCATCTGAATCAAATCCGCAGGCAAATCGGAACCAACTATCCTAATCGGACACTTTTCATACAACGCTTTACAATTAACAATCGTATCATCTGGCATCCTAATATTTGCACTATACACAGAACTAGGCTCTAAACCTATCTTAGATTCAAAGCTCTTAGAAAGAACAGAGTGTGTTGCACCACTATCAAACAAAACAAAAGCAGGTTAAGAGTTAACGAGAAAAGTACCAACGATCACATTCGGGTTCGCTTCAGCTTCATTGCGGTTCAACACATAAACCCTTCCATTCACCCCCTATTGTTGTTGTTGTTCTCACGGGGTTGGCAGGAGCGGGAAGTAGTGCTTCATTATTCGCAGCAGGAGCAGCAGTATTGTTGTGGTTGTTGTTGTTGTAACCCCCATTTCCACGGTAGTTACCACCATTTCCGCGATTAGCATTTCTATTTCCACCACGATTGTGGTTGTTATCGCGGTTTTGACCATTGCCATTCCTTCCACGACTCCAGCATTCAGAAGCTTTGTGACCAGGCTTGTTGCACTCGTAGCATTGAAGTACATCGCCACGACAGTTCTTGCCAGGATGCGTCTTGTTGCAGCGACTACAAGGCGTATTCCTCCTAGCTAAGATCGTAGCTCTATGACTATTCGAGTCACGATTCCTGTTCCCGTTGTGGTTCTGATCACCTTGGTTGTTGTGATTGCCGTTGTTCAGCCTTGGCCTCTTATCTACGCCACCTGACTAGGAAGAATTCCCTTCGTCACGTTTATGCTTTCTGAGCAACGAATCACGACGATCCATAGCACGCACTTGGTTCAAGGCTTTCTCATACGCTCCCTGGAACGTCAGCGAGTTTCCCATAACAAAACGCTGTATGTCCCTCTTTAAACCATCCTCGAACCTCTCGACCCGTTCAGCTTCGGTCGTCACCAAGTTAGGTGCAAAAGCAGCGTGCTCGTTGAACTTTGTTGCGTACTCAACTACAGATAGCTTTCCTTGATAGATGTTCTCGAATTCCCGTTGCTTCTGGCGACGGAGAACTCTTGGATAGAACCGTTCACGAATAGACTCTTTGAACTCGTTCCACCCATATTTCTCAATGGGGAGTAGATCAGTTCCCACATCGCTCCACCGCTTGTTAGCCTCACCCTTCAGGTAGTACGTAGCGGTGTTGACCTTCATGTTGTTGGGCCGATTAGTCGCCCTAAACAACTTCTCGAACTCTATTATCTAATTCTCCAACTTGGTGGGCTCAGAGCCACCCTCAAACGTCGGAGGTTTGAGTGCATCGACATCCCTAAAGTTGCGCATCTCAGTGTTCTGCGCGTTATGATCTTGCTCTTGGCGCTCTAGCTGGTGCGTGATGTGCTCGACAACATTGGTAAGACCTACCTCTAGTCTCGCGAGTCGGTCGTTGGTTGCCATTATAACAAATCTGAGACATAAAAGAGCAATGGTTGATCACCATTTCAGCAAAACTGGCACATTCGACCCAAATTGAGGTCTGATTGAGAGATATAGGTTATAATTGAAACCAATCTCTTGACATTTAGCAATTAGCATATAAGTTTCAATGATCGACCTTACACTATAGGTCTAAGCAACATACTTGCTTTGAATGTTCTTAGTTCCCATGCATAATAGTTCGATATGCAATAACAAAGTAGACACATTGGTCTCACAAGATTTCTAAGCAATGACATTCACAATTCACACATCGAGGCTCCATACTATTTTAGTAGGGCAATAAACAATGACATTTGATTGCATACAATACATGCTTAGCCTTTGGCTCACATTTGATATGATTGTGCTCAATGAAAATTTTGCCATAATTCCGACATGGATTTCCCATCATGTCTAGGCAATACAAGATAGCATTACGAAGCTATGAGTCAACCATGCAATTATGTGATAAAACGATCATATAAAACAAATTCTCAACGATATCATATAATTAAATGAAGTAGTCTTGCAATAAGACAAATTGCAAGTAAATAGTAGTCATAAATTTTTGTTGCCTATGCAACTACACCAACATCAAAATTTACCACGCAGGGCCATCACAATAGCTAAAGTTCAATAAAACTCAAGTAAAACTAATAAGGCAATAATCTAGTTCTACTTGACACCAGCACACATTTTCTTCGAGCTAGGCGACTCGTCATGATCATCCTTCCTCCTAGGCTTCACCTCCTTGCAGGCCGTGTATGGATAAGCATATCCACCGAATTTCTGGGGCATGAAACGCTTCCTAAAATCATCTGCATGCTTGCGCTTCTTGGTCTAGAAGTACTCGCACATACCTTTCGGCGCAAGCACTAGCACGTGGTTCACCTTCCACTCGGACTCGGATAGGCATAACTCAGCTGCGACGCCTCTAAAGCAGAGAGACCATCTCGTACCTTCTCCGTACTTCTTCTCGTGCAAGTGACTGCTCTTGGAGACTACGTCGTCGTACTTCTCCTTGAGTCCCATCTATGGATGGATGTTAGGCAGACCAGCTAGCAGTAGCTCTACTCATAAGCCTTCATGTAGACTCGTGCGATTTTCGTACTGATAACGCTCGATCGTAGTGTAAGCACGTCGTATTTAGATACGTATGTCCCTCGAGCTCAGCATCAGTAGCAAAGAACGGCTCCACAGGAGCAGACCAATTTGTAGCAGGAGTAGGTGCAGCAATAGGTGCAGGAGTAGGCGCGATGTTGTTGTCGCTCTCGGCAATAGTATCTTCCAATTCCGGATTGTCATCATGCTCTTCCGGCGATGTATGTTCGGAGGGATGTTCCTCTTCCTCCACGCATGCAGCAGGTGCGACAATTGGGGCAGGTACAGGCGCGACTATAGGCGCGAGAATTGGCGCGGGGCGTGCAGCCTCGTCGCGTGCAGCATTCGGGTGTGCGGCGCGGTCTTGCGCGGGTTCGTGGCGTACGTTCGCGTCGTTTTCTGTCGACTCGCTATCCGATGAAGCTACATATTCTGTAGATGGTGCACGATGGGCTAGGGCGCGTGGCTTTTGGTGTGCGGTCGTCATTCGTGCAGTCTTTCTTGTCCTTACCATCTACAAGTAGACAATCAAACAATGAGGACATTATAAATCACAAGCAAAGTGATTTCAAATAATATCTATCTTCTAGGACTACTACGCTCAACGGCTTTAAATTATGTTTTATTTTCCCCAAAATGAAACTAATCTTTATTAATTAATCTTAAGCAACCTTTTTAAACCTAGGGCTCTGATACCATTTGTAACACCCCCGAATTCACAACGATTTCCTTGGAACTATCGACGTCGTTGTGCACGACTCGACACCGCTGAACCGTCTCGAACCCGAGGGATTGTCACTGCAACATTTATCACTAAGGAGTAAATGCTAAGTAGAAAGAAACACTAGGCATTAAAAGGATCTTACTAAGGAACTAAACAAACTAAACAGTTAATATCAGAGTTGTCTATATAGTGAGCTAAAAACCATTAAACCAAATTTATTACAACTTGCCTTCAAAGGGCTAAATCCAATAAAAATTCCAACGATCTAAACTGAACAAAAACAGTTCTAAAAACCGACGCCAACTCAACCTTTCAAGCTCTACGTCCTCAATCAACTAAACCTGCACTTTGGTTTCCGTGACGGAAACAAAATACAGAAGAAAAGAAAAGAAACAAAAGAGAAACAAAAATCAGATAAACTGAATAAACGTCATCCGTATCCAGTAAAAACATTTCGCAAACCTTACCAGATGTTTTAGAAGAATCATTGAAATTCATTTGCATACGCACATAAGCATATAATCAAGCATACGCACAACGACATTCTTTTATATGTAATTCTTGTATAGTGATCACACGAAATACGACATAGACAATCCGTCTTGATTAGAGAGATGTAGGAGAGCGAATAGAACAGCGATTACCAATACTATTCATCGAAGATACAATCACGCCATGGACTTAATGACTCTAGTGTGCACACTACCTCTAGTACAATTACACGAGCCTAGAGGACTTAATAAATGGGGAATGATCCGTCCCAGACACACTGCGTGTGTCCATAAGTAACTTGGGAATCACTCATCCCTTGAACTACACCATTAGGTGCAATCCCGATTGCTCGACTACTCCTAGGGATCCATTAGGAGTCTTACTCTCATTTAATTCAATTCACATAATTTGCATTGGTTGACATAAGTGGTACTACGAGACCACGACTTACTAATTCATTTCATGCTCTTAACAATGAATAGTAAATAACGGCAATAATGATAATCCAATACGATGAGAAGTAAACATGCTTTAATTCAATAACGACGATAATTCAATAATGATGACAAGTAATGTCTAGCACAATTTCTGCAGCACTTTGGCAGGGTAATATGATATCCAAAAAATCACAAATCACCAGAGACATTTAACGATAATATATAGGTGCTCACTAGCACTCAGTAATACCCATACCAATTAGCATATAATTAATAGCATAATAATATTAATAATTCGCTATTCAACAATTGTCCAATAATCATCATATGGACTAATTAATTTCCAAAACCTGATAACATCAACATGCTAATTATAACTCATATTTACAGCAGTGAATCATGCTTAATAACTTCATAATAACGACGATATAATTTAATTATGCTTTGCATATTAAATTCACAATAAATTCCCAATTAGCACATAACACATCAAAATAGTTTTGATGTGGCTTTGGAAGAAGGTAGGCATGAGCGCTTACAACTAATACGCTATAAACATTAAGTATGCTCTAACCAATCGACAATAATCACGCTTGCTCGTTAGGTCCTAATTAAAAACAATTACCGAATCAGTATTAATTAAATTTGAAAATACAAACAATAACGAAATCTTAACCTGATTTTTTTTTGTTAAATTCCTTGATTTATTTCACCAATATAGGCTTTTGAAAATCCGAATTCCGATTCTGAATGAGTGCAAAAAAATAAAATCATTAAATCGAAAATACTGATAATCGAATTAATAATTACGAAAAATATAAAAACGAAACCCTAAATTCAAAACTAGGTCTAGGTCACGGGTACCCATGCATGCGACCCATAACCCGATCCAACACTACCACCACCACCCACTGGCCACCATGCCCGGTGGTGGTGGTCGCCGGAGCTCCGGCGAAGAGAGGAGAGAGAAAGTCGCGAAAGAGAGAAAGGGAGAGAACGCGAGAGAGAAGAAGAGAGAGAGAGCAGGGCTCGGTCTCGTGGCCTGGGCCATCAACGGCGACCACCTAGGCGCGGCCTGGTGGTGCCGTGGTGGCCCTCCGACGACGTGACGGCGAACAGTTGGGGGAGGGGTCGCGACGCAAGGAGAAAGAAAAAGGGAAAAAGAAAGAGAAAAAGAGAGGGAGAAGGAGAGAGGCTTACCGCCGGGAAGAGGGGCGACGGTTCGGTGGTTCTCCGGTGAGGTGCACGACTTAGGTGAGAGAGAGGAGAGAGCCGGCGAGAGGAGAGAGAGAGAGAGAGAGCTTTTGGGTGAGGGAGAGAGAGAGAGAGAGTGAGGGTTTTGGCTCAGTTTGCAAAATTGATGAATTGCCTCACCTTTTTCTTATATAGGCCCTTAGTCAACCCAAGTCAAATACTACTAGGTTTAGGAATTTATTTAATAATTTTCTGATTTAAATAACAAATTAAAACTATATGAATAATTCTTATTCATATATAAAATATTTTAATTACACTCCTCAAAATTAATAAATGCAATTTATGAAAGTCCCATAATAATAATTTTTATTATTATGGCTTTAATTGAATAATTTGAATCCTTGAATGAATATACGATTTAATCTCCGAAACTATTTAGAAATCATTTATAAATCAATATAATAATTATAGAAAATATTGGGGTATCACATCATTACCAGATACGGAGTACCCGACGAAATCATAAGTGATCACGGGACCCAATTCAAAAAGGATGTTGCCGAACTCTTCACTAAGTTTAAAATTCAACATCGACAATCTTTACCTTATAGGTCACAAACGAATGGAGCCGTAGAATCCACAAACGAGAACGTAAAACAGATGATATGTAAGATGACAGAAAATTACGAAGATTGGCCCGACAACCTACAATTCCCCTTATGGGGCTATAGAACCACTATTCGATCTTCAACGGGAGCAACACCTTATTTTTTAATATACGGAATGGAGGCGGTACTCCTAGTCGAGGTAGAAATCCCTTCCTTAAGGATAGCTTCGGAAACTGATTTACCCGAAGTGGATTTGGTCCAGGCCCGGTATGACCAGTTGGTTTTGCTAGATGAAAAACGACTAAATGCCCTACATTAAGGTCATGTCTACCAAGCAAGGATGGCAAGACATTTTGATCAACGATTCAAGGCTAGAGGACTAAAATAAGGAGACTTAGTCCTAAAATAAGTAAGACCAATTGTAGTCGACCCTCGGGGAAAGTTCAAGCCTAATTGGGTCGGCCCATACATTATCAAGACGATATTATCCGGTGGAGCGGTAAAGTTAATGGATTAAGACGACAACGAGTTCACTCAACTGACAATATATGGAACAACTTAAGCGATTTTATGCATAAAATATTAAATCTTTGAGAGAGCACATTAAGGCACCAAATCCAAGTCAAAATCGGTCAAACCCGTCCACGCGAGGTTCGCGACCGGAAAAAAAAAAAAAAAAAAGGATTTGGTTTTATGAACTACATTGGCCTAATTCCGCATGGATATGTAGGTAACCCATATAACTTGGGCCCAACCACTTTAATAAAATAAATCTCTAAGGGAGTTTTAATCCATTCGATTAATGCAAAAATAAGCAAGTCTTTCATTAATATGGCTAAAGTCCATTACATGCTCTAATAATAAAATAAAAAAGAAAGTGCGAGAAAAATAATAAATAAATAAAAGGGCAATTCTAAGCTACATCTACTTGGGCATGCAAACCCGTTATTTGAATTATACTACTAAGCAAAAAAGAACAAGACTTGCTAGACAACTAGAGGTGGACTACTCCTCCTTGTCCTTAACTTCGGGCTCTTGGGCGGGCTCGCTAGGCTTATCAAGTTCCATTCGTTCTTTTGGAGCCCATCTTTTCCTACCATAGCTAGAAGAGGCATCGTGATCATTGGGCCTAATTGGAGCCACTTGCTTGGCCGAGTGGGCCGGATTCTTCCTCTTTTTGGGATTGGGCCTTTGCCTTGCCTTTTCCCTTACCCTTACTTTGGGGCTTGGAAGGTCTAGTGGGCCTATCAATGGGAGTTATCCTTATACCACTTGGCTCATCATATTTGCGGGTTTTAAACAACTCCTTTTCCTCCTCTAGGAGCCTTTGGTTGACTTGAGGGTCACCGCTCCAAATCCATTCCTTATAAAGCTAGACAACCCGTTTGAATGCGGGTATACCGGCTTAGTCCATACTTGACGATGTTTCCAGTGTCGTTCCCAATTAGACACCAAGGAGGATGTTAAGGGCCTTTGGCAAGGAGGTTCACAACTTACATTGGGAATCCTTTGCCTTAAGCCATATTGGCGGAGGAGGCGGTTCGGTAAGAAGAACGTCAAAGTATACAAACCAATGATTCTCGTAAAGGGCACATTCTCACTACACCCTACAATTTTGGTGGTACGCCACCAAGGGACGAACCAAGCCGGCTGGATGTCGGTGTATAAATATGCTATCCACTCCTCCCGAGAGGATTCGGAGAACTTTCCGCTCCTCGCCGGAAAATGCTTAGGGAGGAACTTCCTAGTATCTATTAGGGCCTCAAGAAAGTGGAGTCTCTCTTGAAGCCATATCTACACAAAAGCAACAAAAGAAAAATTCAAGTCAACACAAGATGAGAATTTCACCAAATAAAGTTAAATCCACAAAGATTAAGACTTTATCACAAAACTTACTTGAAGGAGTAAAGGGCTCCCGGTGAAGGAGTCTTGAGGATTGCTCTTGGGCCTATCTAAGACAAGGATTGTCTCTCCCACGACTAAGTGCATAGGAGAGCTATCCCATTGAATTTGCTCGGTCACCCTAAGAAGGCAAGATTTGCCCCTATTGATGGTCAACTTCTTTTCGGAAGTAATAAGAACATCCTCGTTACCACCAACGAACAAATAAAGATGGAGGAGGCAAAATACAAAGGCACGTTTCTTGTACCTTATATCCATCGCATCCCGGGCCCTAGAGGTGAAGAAAGTCACAAGCTTGGCAAGATCAACATCCTCACCATGAAGCGCTTGACCTGCTTGAGGGGGAGACAACCCGAGGTACATTTGAAAATCACCCACAAAAGCATTCCCCAAGTAAGGAACGGCGGGAGGGCTTTCGGTTGGAAAGTCAATGATATCGGAGAACTCCTCCACCAACTGGCACATCTCATGAGCACCAAAATGGAAGACATGGAATTTTGGGTCCCAAAGCTCAATAGAAGCATGAAGAAAATCCCACAAAATCTTAACTTGTTTGAGGTGAAAGAAGGCATTGAGATGGAAAGGGGTGAGCTCTAATCTCTCCTCTACCGTCATGGAAGCCAACCAAGCATCAAAGACATCATCAAAGTTCCCCATTGTTAATATTAAGGATTTTCTCTCAAGGAATTTTCTCTCTCTAGGGGCTCAAAGCAAGTGGTGAGAAGAAAAGAGAAAGAAACCCAACTATATAAAGGCCACGGTTGGATTCTTATCGAAAAGTTAAAGAAATTCAGACAACTGACAGAAAAGGGGCCAGGCGGCCTCACAGCTAGTCCGGACGGCTTAGCCGTTAGGACAAGTGGCAGAGCTGCTCCTGCAAGCAGCTTGACCGCTGGGACAAGTGGCCAAACCGCTAGCCTATGCAGCATAGCCGCTTTCCCAACGGCAACCGCTGGAGTCCTAGCACAGCCGCTAGGAGATCTAGCGGTCACCCTGTATAGGCGCCTGGTGTGCTATTTCGCGAGAGGCCTCGGTCCGCCCGACCCCACCGCTTGACCGAGCTCTACCTTCCTAATCCCACTTGGACAGATTTTGGAAGCCTTCCCTTATATGTTTCTTACCTTAATTTTGGCTCTTGTCACTTTTCTATTTATTGCCTTTTTATTTTCTTTCCTTCTTTTTATTTTGATTATCAAGTTCCACGTTTATTCCTTTTATTTTCTGATTCTTTATTTTCTTTATTAATATTTCCCCTCTTAATTATCTTTTCCTATTTTGTGTTTGTTTACCTTATTTTTTTATTTTCGGGGAAGGGGTACCCCAAATGTGCTAAAATCTCGGGAATCCTAAATTCCCGAATGTCATAATTTGTGATTTCCCATTCGGAAATTAGATGATTAAATTCGCATATGGGCATTTGCATGATATTTTTGTACGTGAATAAAATGCAATATTTATTGCAGGTTTAATACAAGCCCGAAAGTTTGAAATGCACTACGACAAATATCACAGGCCATCTCCGGGTCCACTCGATGATGGAGCACCTGAAGGACCCGGCTGAGACATTGCCCAAGCTCTAGGGTCAAAAGCAAAATAATGAACCCGTCAAGTAAGCAGGATCCAGTGAATGGCGCAGTGGCTCCGACATGCCGGGATAGCCGCCATACCCTGTACTCTCCTGACTCCAAGAACTCCTTGAAGGAACTGGAGGATACATGGGCATATGATAGCCCGGATACCCCATATAGGGAGGCGGTGCAGGCTACTGTGGAAGATAAGGCACTTGGGGCGGGTTCCCCGTATCCACTCTAGCTCGAGGCGTCCCTTGACGCATTTCCGTACTCTCCTGCCTAGGAGGAGGACGCTGCAGTGTAGACACCGACTCTGGAGTACGATTAACTGGAGGCCTGGGAAGCCTCACCACGAGAACAAGCTGCGAAATAAGCCCAAGGTCAGAAAATTACAAAAATTCAAATCTAGCACTATTACTTGAAATGAACATACCTCTCGAACGTCGGACCGACGACTCGTTCATACACTCCGAGACATGAATCTGGAAATCAAATTCTTAAAGGCATGCATGCCCTTATAGATCTTCTGCGTCTTAGCAGCATCCAACTGTGCACATAAGGAAAAGAGTCAGTATGAATACAAAGGAAACATTGCAAACTACAATAGATCTTCACTTACCCTCCTACAGCCAGCTGGTAGAGCCAATCCCTCAACCTCCTCATCGGGGCCACGAAACTCAGGAATCTGTATAACCTGAGGAGACCCGTTCGCTCCTGTATAACTCACCGACATGGTAGGAGGAGCCGGGCGCGGAGAAGAGGCGGTCTCATGAGACGACGAAAAACTCGCAGCACTCTGCAAAGACTCAAAAAATATTTGACACATATCTAAACTTCCAAACAAAATTGAGAAACAAAAGTACATTACTTACCGGGTCAGTAGAGAAGTTGGGGCATAATCGAGCCTCAGCAAACTCGGTATATGCCACCATAAGATTCACCCCAGGGTCAGCTGGAAGCAAAAACTCGAGGGCCTTCGCCCCGACAGTAGCCGTCCTTACCTTCTCCACGGTAAGGTGACGAACGTAAAGCATAGAATCCGGAGGATCCAAAGGAATCCTCGGAGCCGGAAGGTCGGAGAAAGTCTGCATAATCATTCTCTCTCCCAAGAACCACTCAAAACCGAAAGGACCCTCAATAAGGATCCTCCTCTGGTCATATTCCCGAGCACCCAATAATCTATCCGAGAAACCCGGGAGGTAATCCGTCCAGGGGAACCAGTTGACCTCCAAAAGCAGGAATGAGCATACAAAAGGTATAAAAGGACGAAAAAAGCACAAAAGATAATCGCTTACATCCTGAGCGGTCAAGGGATATATCGCCTCCCTAAGGGCGTGCAGCGTAGTAAATGGGTAAGATGCCCGTCCCCTCCAGGTCTACATCGCTGGAAAGGAAAAATCCCCTGTCTCGAGAAGAAGGGCAAGGTCGGAGAAATGCTCATAAAACCAAATCTAAGACATGCAAAGTACATGGATTAGGCATAAGCTATGAGTAAAAAGCCAAAAACACAAAGTATAAGAAGGGTAAAAGGAAATTACCTCCATAACCTTCCAATAACCGACTAAGGAGACGCGAGACGCGCCCTTCTCTCCACTGAGGCGGCTGGACTGCCTCAAACATCAAAGAAAACAGGAGTATGCGGGAAGACCCCAATTGTACTCCGCAACTCTATCCAAATCCCGCAAACACGGAAAATAGCAAACGTGGTACCTATTAGCTTTATCCGAAAAGACGGAACAAGCTAGAACATAGGCCAAGAAAAGGCGAGCGTGCTGCTCCTCCGTGACCTTCTTCAACTTCCTCGGGTTGGTCAAGAACTGGACCATAACGTCAGTCCGTCCATACTCTCTACCATCCCAGTTGGCCCCAAAAAGGCCAAACATATCTACCATAACCTCCCTACTCACATCTCCATAAGTGATAGGAGTACCGGTGCAAGGGAGCCCGAAAATGAGACCGAACTCGAAAGGGGTGATCATAATCTCACCCATAGGAAAATGAAAAGTACTGGTAGTATCCCAGTACCGCTCCGCAAAAGCTCTAACAAGCAAGCAGTCGGAGCGCTCAGCAGAAGCAATGGACGCTAAAAAGTGACCGAAGCCACAACGCTCCACAATAGCGTAGACCGAAGGAGTCACGTACCTACGGGCTTTCTCGATGCCCGAACGGCTACCGTAACCCCGCATGGCAGTGTCAACATACTATACAACACAATAATTGCAAAGACAATTAGCTAGGTGATCCTAGTAACAACTACCTGTCTCCGGTTTAGTCCTAAATTTTTACGACTCATAAAATTTAGCATTTCTAGCTAAACCAATATGACAGGAGTAATTTTAACCAGAAAGGATATCACACAAGTTTATTCTCCACAAATATAATAAAAAAAATCATACACCACCACAACAAAAATAAACTTCATTCAAGTTAATTTTCATAGAATATATATAATTGCAACAAGAATAAATTTCATACAAATTTATTTTCCACCATTAAAGATGAATTTCACACAAGTTTATTCTTCACATGCGAAATATATATGATACAAGAAACCTACAGGAATTCGCAAATTAACAAGAAAAACAATTTCATGCAAATTGGTTTTTCTGAACCTAAAAATTCTATGTTTGCCTACACATGATTTTCTATGTGTAAAAGAGAAAAAAACAAAACGACGACATACCTGACATTTGGTACCAACGGTAACCAAATGCTCCTTCTTCTTGAAAACAAGATCACTGGGCTCCCAACGATCGGTAGGATGAAAATCACTACGAGTGAACTCATCCTGGACCAACCGGTGCTCACCTACCCGAGTGAAAACATTCTGGGCCTCATGAACAACAATGTCTTCCCCTTTCATGTGGGTTCAACCGCTCCACCAAGCGGTTTAGCCACAACCCATATATGCTTTCCATTATGATCCAGGTTATATATTTTACAGTTTTTAATGTTTAAACCCCCATGTTTTCTAGGTTGCATACAATATCCCAAGCCATTAAGCTCATTTTCTTCTTCTGCTCAGTAGTCCCCCATAGAAAATTCCTGCATTTTTGCTCAATTGCCTTCAAAACTCCTGTAGGCAGAACAAAAATACTAGACCAGTAAATGTGAATAGAGAACAAAACTGAGTTAATCAGTTGGGCTCTACCAGCATAAGAAAGGTGCCTTGAAGCCCAAGATTGCAGCCTCTTAGTCATTTTATCCACCAAAACTTCACAGTCCAGCTTACTCCACTTGGATAGGGATAATGGAACACCCAAATACTTCATGGGAAAGGAGCCTTCGCTAAAACCAGATAACTGGATCAGACTTCTCTTTTGAGTATTGTTTACTCCAGCAACATATATATTTGATTTACCTGTGTTTGCTTGTAGGCTAGTAACATAGGAAAAGTAGGATATGCTCTCCTTGATAATAGCAAAACATTTCTCTTCAGCTCTACAAAAGACCATTAAATCATCAGCAAAACCCAGATGATTTAATGAGATCTCTTTACACATAGGGTGCCAGTTGAAGGACTTGTCAAGACAGGCTAGCTTCAGGATTCTAGAAAGAAACTCCATCACAAGGACAAAAATAAGAGGAGAGACAGGGTCTCCTTGTCTAATGCCACGTCTAGCCTCAAAATGACAATGCTTAACTCCATTCAAATTGATGCAAAAGCTAGCTGACTGCACACAAGCCATAATCCAATCACTGAACTTCTTTGGGAAGCCATAACCAATGAGCATTTCCTGTATAAAATCCCAGTGAATAGTATCATGTGCCTTCCGTAGATCAATCTTCATAAGACACCTAGGGGTGGTGTATTTTCTCCTGTAGTGTCTGATCAGGTCCTGAACATTCATAATGTTGTGCACATTTGAACTTTTCGGACAAGGCACAAATCTGTAGCATTCATCTGCTTTAGCATCTTGGCAGAAGAGAAAAAATCTAAAACAGCATCAGTCACATCATTTCCTACAATCCCCCATGCTTCCTTGAAAAATTCAGAGCCAAAGCCATCTGGTCCAGGGCTTTTATTACTGTCAATTGAGAACATTGCTTGCTTCACCTCACTAGCTGTGATTGGACCTATAAGCTCCATCTACCGGTGTAGGGTTAATTTGTGCCCTACTGAAAAAATACAAGAGTCTGCAGGAACCCTATTTTTCCTGTCACCCCCATAATGCCTCTTTAGAAAGAGACTAACTCCTCCATTACCAAATTCTGATCATGCAACAGAACCCCCTCTTTATTTTTCAATGAATAAGCTCTACTTTTCTGCCTTTAGCATGAAAATAATGAGTATTTTCATCTCCCAGCTGAATCCAATTGATTTTGCTTTTTTGCTGCAAAAAAGACTCAGCGGCTGTGTTAAGTTGCATATAATTTTGTCTAGACATTTTCTCCAACTGTTGTAGGTGCTCATCAAGAGGATTGTTGTTTGCCACAACCTGAGCCTCTAGCATGTTTTCTCTAGCTACAGCAGCTTGGACAATGATATCAGCAAAATCATTTCTATTCAAGGATTGCAACACTTTCCTCACATTCTTCAAATTTCTGACAAATTTTGTACATCTTTGTGCCTTGGACACCAGTGTTCCAAGCAATCTGAACCAAATTACCAAACTCTCTATGTTTGCACCACATATTAAAAAGTCTGAAAGGAGTTTTCCCCCTAGGAGCCTTGTTTGTAAGGCAAATGCTCAAAGGAGAATGATCAGAGACCCCTTCACGCAGGATCTGGACAGAACATTGATCAAAACTATTAAGCCAAGAACTGTTTGCAAAAGCCCAGTCAATCTTTGAGTAAACTCTCCCTCCCTTCTCATGCCTATTATTCCAAGTGTATCTACAACCCATCCATCCAAGCTCAGCAAGGAAACAGTCCTGCAAGCACTACTTAAAGTCTTGAATTTCAGCAAGTGTTACAGGCAAACCCCCTTGTCTATCACCAGCACACAACACAATATTAAAATCCCCTGCCACAAGCCAAGGAGACTGACATTTTGCAGCATAGACATTCAGGTCCCTCCATAATTCATTTCTATCTTCTTTGTCATTATAGCCATAAACCACAGCAATGACAAACTCCATTTTATCAACTAAATGAACTATATTACAGATGACCAGTTGTGCAGAGGAGAAAAATAATAGCAACATTAAAAATCAGAGGTTGCCATTTAATCCAAATTCTCCCCACATGATAACTATCCAAAATGATAAAAGACTCCCACCCTTGCAGAATTTTACTATTGCAATTATCAAAATTTGAGGCTCTAATTTTAGTTTCAAGAAAAGCCACAAAACCAAATTTATCTTTAATGCAAAATTGAGATACCTCCGTTTGCTTATTAGGGTTGTTAAGCCCTCTGACATTCCATATAAGAAACCTATCCATGTTCATCTGACATGATAGGGCTATGACCTTCTCTGGTCACTTCCTCAATCTGCTGCACCTCCTGCATTTCCTGATTTGATACAGGATTGTCATGTGCTTCCTGTATAATGTGTTCATCCTGCAGCCCTTCAAACTGGTTTGACAGTTGAGTAGGTTCCACAAACCCTCTCCCATGAAGCAGTGGTTGAGGTTGCTTGAATCCTCCTCTTTGTCCCCTACCCATTCTGCCTCTCACTCCATTGCCTTGTCTGCCTCTGCCCCTGTGAGCCACTTGCCATTGTGGGACTGCCCTCTGATCAGGTTGGGACTGTCTTGGAGCCACTGGTTGAGCAGTAGGAGCCTGCATAGGCTATTCATTCTGCAAGGCTTGTGGGACTGAATCCCTAGTCTTTTTCCTGCATTCTACTTCTAAGTGCCCATATTTCTTGCAATGATCACAAATGGTAGGTTTCCAATCATATTCTACTACCTGTTCCATAACTATGCCCCTTTCATCTTTGAAGTGCACCTTTTTTTTTGGAAATTTACTGCCTATCTCCACTTCAATCATCACCCTTGCATAATGTATACCCACATTTAATTCAGTATTTTTGTCAACCATCATAGGCCTCTCCAGCAAACTAGCAATCTTGCTAGGGCCCCTTGCATTCCAGTATTTGACACTTAAACCAGGAAATTTAACCCAGATAGGGACTGAAGTAAGTTCTTCACTGTCATAATCAACATTTTAAGACCAAGGTCTCAGAATCAATGGCTTATTGTCAAAGTGAAAAGCTCCTTGCTGTAACACAGCATCACGTTGTTCCAGAGAATCAAACCTCACTAAGACAAGGCCATTACGCATCATTGCAATTTTATTCATCCCTTTTTTTTGCCCAAATTCTTCCCATAAAACCACTAAACACATTAATTGGGGGACCGACACCCAATACATAGCATACCACAGCTTGATTCCAATAGCTAATTTCAGATTGAATGTCTAGCATATTAATTTCACCTACTGGCTGACCATTATGCAAGGTGGGTTCAACAAATTCCAAACGAAATCCAGCATTTCTCAACTTTGTAATATCAAATGTGTCCCAAGCAGAGGGATTCCCTTTAGCATTCGCCTGCCTTGACTGAGTTGCTTCCATTGCAGCAACCTCGTCCTCCCAAGAGAAATGGGTATGAGCTTTGCTCTGCAATTTTGAGAGCCATGAGTTGATTTCTCACGAGCTGATTCCAGTTGCTGCACTGTACCCTGTTGAACATCAGGAGTAAGGATGTCCGGAGCTTCAAGTTCCTGAGCCAGGTTTCTAACCACCCGATTAAGAATTGGCCTCTAATTACTTTATGGCCCACGATTCGCCATTAACATTGGGCTGTGAGGTTCCATGTTTACACCACCGTGCTTTCCACCTCCTTGCTTCGCTTTCTCCTTTCTCGCCATGAAAACTGAATGCAGGAAGCTGGCGCTGGGGGAAAGAGGAGAGAGCCGCGATGCCAATGTTAGGGCCCGAAAACGAGAGACATGTGTGATATCGGAGTTCGAAGATGAAGGTGACCCTCCCGGGGCACCGGGGGTCCCCTAGAGCCATGATAGAGCCCCCGAAAAAAGTTCGGGCGAAAACGGCAACAGGGCCCCGGGAATGCTCTAGGGGACGTGTTTTGGGCCTCTGGACGCAAAGTTTTCGACGTTAATATTTTTGTCCCATATCGCACCGGAGACCCCTAGGGGACATGTGACACCCCTAGGATCGGTTATTGGGTCTCTGATAGGCCTGTATGGGCTGTTTACACGATGCCAATGTTTTTATTTTTATTTTTTTTTTGGTGCAAGTCAGAAAATGTATTATTACTAACTGTAATGTAACACGATTACAGTCTATAGGCCATGTAAATCCAAGGCCACCTACTAGGTAGGGTTCCTTTTTTCTACATCCCTGTACAACCAACCAACCCTAATACAGTACTAGAGTAAGCACATTACACCCAATGGCTCCTCTTTTCTGAGACAAAATAAACAGAAACACCCTGACTTACAGCAAAACAAATACAACAAATACAAAATACATTGGAATAGGCTACTGCATTTTCCTAATTTATTCCCATCCTTGCTGTTACTATGCTTCCTTCTGCTGGTCCTTCTGAAAACTGCTGCTGATACTGTCTGCTGGTCAGATTCTCTAGCTTTGCTGAGCTGAGCTGTTTGACCACTGCTTCTTTTTCTCCTTTTGGGCTTCCTGCATGATTTCCATCACCTGTTGCTACTGCAAACTGCTGCTGTGCCCTCTTCATCCTTCCTGATCTGCTGAGCCCCCTTCATCTGTTTTTTTTTTTTTTTTTTTTTTTTTTTTTTTTTTTTTCCTGTGTTCTGGACATGCTGCTGGGTGTCTGCTGCGTGTATTTTCCTTTTCTGGTTCTCTGGCCTTGTTTTTCTGCTTTGTTCAACTTTCTGTTTTTTTTTTAATTTTTATTTTATTTTTATTAATTTTTTTTTCCCTTCCTTCTTTTCTTTCCTGCTGCAGCTATTGCCTGTGCATTTCTTGACTTTTCTGCTGCACCCTGCTATCTGTTGTTCTGCATCCTGCCCCTGCTGCTGAACTGTATAATCTCCTGCTTTCAGTGCATGTAATTTACAGACTGTTGGTGGATTTTTAGCCACGATGCCAATGTTAGGGCCCGAAAACGGGCGACATGGGTGATATCTGAGTTCGGGAATCAAGGTGACCCTCCAAAGGCACTGGTGGTCCCCTAGGGCCATAATAGAGCCTCTGAAAAAATCTCGGGCAAAAACGGCAACCGAGCCCCGGGAATACTCTAGGGGACGTGTTTTGGGCCTCCGGACGCAACGTTTTCGACGTTAATTTTTTTGCCCCATATCGCACGGGAGACCCATAGGGGACATGGGAGGCCCCCAGGGTCGGTTACTGGGTCCCTGATAGGCTTGTAAGGGCGTTTTTCCGCGATGCCAATGTAAGGGTCGGAATACCGGCGTGATGGGTGATATCGGAGTTCGGGGATAAGGATGACCCTCTCGGAGCGCCTAGGGTCCTCTAGGGTCATGATAGACCCCTGGGAGATGTTTGGGCAAAAATGACACCCGGGCCCCGGGAAGCCGAAAATCAAAGGATATAATTCACGTTTTGTTGGCTTCCGAGAGGCTCCGGACCGTAGGTATACATTTTCACACCATATCGCACGGAACATCTCTAAGTGATATGGAAAGCCCCCGGGGTCGGTTATCTGGTCCATGATAGGCTTGTAATTGGGTTTTTACGGGATGCCAATGTAAGGGCCGGAACACCAAAAGCATGAGTGAGGGCCGGAATTTCCTACCCCCAAGAGTGAGGAGTGAGGTCTCAAAATTATTTCTAAAATTAAAATGAGGTTTCAAAAATATTTTCCAATTTTTTGGAAGTGATTTGTAATTTTTCTAATACTATTTCTATTTATTTCCTATTTTTCAGCCTATTTTTTAATTAAGAATTAAATTAAATAGCTACCTTGTGTGAAAAATTATAATTTTTTTTCCCTTAACTTAATAATATACTTGAAAAGTTTGAGGTGGAACTTTTGGAAAATAATTATCCAAACTCTCAAAAGCCCCGTATGAAAGTTATGCACTGTGCATGTCTACTCCTGTCACAACCACTAAACCTTATAAGACTCTTTAGGGGTAGTTGCTTGAGAGAATGCTTGTGGGCGAAGGAAGGCAAGCGAC